>JAREIS010000768.1:0-90521 GCA_030060385.1 Muscicapa striata striata | reverse complement strand
GCCCGGTTCCCCCGGACTCACCCAACTCCCCGCCTCAGCCCCCGTACCCCTGGCGGCCAGGGCAGCGGTTCCTTGGCCTCCTACCGGGGCCCGGGCCCAGCGCCAGAATCACTCCTCAGCCGAGGTTCCCGGAAATGGCGCGCTGGGGAAAAGGGAAAGGGCAAGATCGGCCGAGTGCAGGGGGATTGGCCTGGAAACACAAACAAAGTTCTCCGCAGCTCCTGGCACGCCTTTCCCAGCCCTGCGTGTTCGCTGGCTCCGACTCAGTGAGATGCCCTGGATCCTCACTTGTCATACCCCCTAATTAGGAGCATGAGTGCAATGGCTTTGATTTCCCCCAAAATGGGAAAACTGCCCCAAACCCCTGTGCACTGGGAGGGAGATTTCTATGTGTTAATGACACTGCACGTATCAGTGTGCACGAGCTCTCTGAGTACAACAGCTCTTGTGCTTGTGGCCGTGTGTGCATTGGTGGAGACTGTGCGTGGGTGGGTGTCTGTGTAGCACGGATGTGCTGGGGTGCGCCGGTGTCTTTGGAGGGCAGTTTGTTCTCTAAATAAATTTCATAGTCAAGTCTAAAGCTTTGATTTATACTGACCTTTTAAATCTAACATGTCAAACAAGAGTTTTTCAAATGCACCAAGGAACAAGTGGCATTATTACATGCATCCACTGCTGCTCTCTTCCCCGTCCCCTGGAAACTGCTGCCATCAGGACGAGAGGCTGTGCCAGGTGCAAACCTCTCTAGAACTGTAATGCTCCCTGAGCCAGTTCCCTTGTGCCAGCAGTGCTGGGCAACTGCCTTAGGGTGAAGCATGTGGGGCAGCACTGGGGTGGAAATAGCCATGAAGAATAGAACTGCCTGCTAATATGCATTCTCCATCAGACTTGGCACAGGCCAGATGGGGCTGTTGAAGGGTGAGTGGGCCTTACTGACCACCCCTTGGCTCTCCAGCTCACGGATCATCTTGTGGATGGCGATCATGGCATCTTGATTCATCCGATACTGCCAGTGGTGCACTGTCAAGGTGGCAATTGGTACTTGTTGCTCTGTCACTTTCAGGAGTCCCACTGCAGATGGATTTTCTGACAGTCCAGGCAAGGTGTTCAACTGCTCAATGCCCTCTGCCTCTACAGCAGCTATTCCAAAAGCCCACCTGAGTCCCTTTGGGTCTTTGTAGTAGCTGTTCCAGAGGAAGTCTTTGCCCAAAATACATGGAGCCTCTGGGCCAGTCACAGTTGGATGTTTCTGCCACTCCTTGCCAGTCAGGCTCACTTTGGTTCCAACAGAGTCAATTCCTACAATTCCCCCGTCATCCCAGCAGTGGAAACAGGTTCTGCCACCACGTCCCGATGGCATTAGGGTACACTGCACACCAATATCAACTAATGCCTCTATTTCTATGGCTCTGATGAGCCAGGCCATTGGATCCACATCGTTTTTCCTGTGCCTCTCCCTGTCTAGATACAGGGCCCCTCTAGTCCTGGTTATTATTTCCTTCTAGGGCATACATACTAGAGGTTCCTTCAAGGGGATTTGACAGATCATCTTCCCTTCTGTAATACACAGCACCTTGGTTATGGGAGGCTGAGGCTACTTCACTTTAGTGGAACTCCCTGAGTTGATGCACTCGTGCTGCCAGGACAGAAGTGGGCTTCCCATCCCACCTTCTCATGTCTTCCCCATGGCCATGCAGACAGAACACAGGTCAGCCTGTGGGGTGCATCCTCTCTCCCTAGCTGGGGGATGTTGGGCTCTGACTTTGGGGCCTGTGACTTTCACAGGTGCCATATGGCAACTGTTCCTCCTCACCTTCTCCCTCATCTCCTCTTGGAGGCTCTTAGTCCCAGCAGAGACATGAGCCTGCATCGGGCCATTGATCGCACTCTCATAGTTCCTCAGCTTATTGGCGACAGCACACACTGTCTCTCAGTTGTTATCAGCATTAATTCTTGCAATAAAAGTGGTATATTGAGATGGCCCCAGGTTTGCCAGATTCCACAACATCTGCCCAGTGCACCTGACCTTGTCAGGGTCATTGTCATGCTGTCCATCCCTCCCAAAGAGTACCTCCAGTACTGCCACTTCTCTCAGCTGCTGGATCCCTTCCTCAAGGGTCTTCCAGCACATTCTATGGTGGTGCTCCTGCATTCTCTCTTTGTCGACAAACCTCTCTCTTACACTCATTAAAAGCCGTTCCCAGAGGGAAAGGGGGCCTGGCTCCCTTACAAATACCTGATCCACACCTGAGTCCTGGGTTAAAGGTCCCAAATTTCTTGCCTCAGTAACATCCATTTGCACACCTGTACCCATAAGGTTCCAGACCCAAAGTAACCAAGTTGTAAAAGCCTCTCTGCACTGTCCTGAAATGTCTTTTGCAGATTACAAAGGTTTTCCTAGGACAGGGACTTGATGACAATCTCAACCTCTGGTTCTCCTGCTGTTTGTGGTGGCCCTCCTTGCTGATCCTTATTATCTAGGTGCTTTTTTTTCATCTTAAAATTTTTAGTTTCCATAGGGGCAACTGCTGCTGGCTGTGAGTGCCCTTGCAGTTCAGTTGGAACCTGGACAGATGTAATGTTTGTGGAATCCACTGCAGCACCATCAGACTCTCCCTTTCTAGGCCAGGGGGAGGGTTTCTCACCAGCTGGGGAAAGGCACTCCTTCAGTATCTGGCCTTTCTCCTTCACTAGAACCCCCACCCACTCTGGGTGGTTCCTTTCTGAGGTGGGCTGTGGGGCAGGATCAGGCTCTGGGGCAGCATCCCTAGTCTCTGGGGTAGGTATCAGAGTGGTTATCCAAGCCAATATCCCCTTATCTCTGAATGTGAACTAGAACAGGTTGAACAGGCATATCAGCAACACCAGCCACTGTATGATATCATTAGCATTTAGAGGAGATTGGAACCCTTCAAAAACTGGGGGGTTGACCTAAAAAACTGGATGAAGGGTTGGGAGAAAATGCCCCTCCTGTCACTTCCGTACAGTAAGTACCATTACTAAAGTAACCCCAAAAACATACAGTTAGAGTGTGATAGCTCTGAATCCATGTACCCATCTTCCAGAGGGAGTTAAAAATCCACGAATTCCTCACCTTATCAACCCACAAAATGAACTGGATAACAGCTACAGTAGCCTTAGTTATAGAACCCATGTTTAGATAAGGGGCTGCAAATGGGAGAGACATAGCTGTGACCATGTGCAACCTGAACCAGGGTAAGCTAGACCACATGGTGCCACCTAACACAAAAATTTAGGTCCCTCAAGAACTGTTATTCCTTTTCACCCTTTCCTCACAATGCCCTCAGGTGCCACCATTGGGCACCAAAATCTCTCCTGGTTTGAAAAAAAGACAGGTGAGTGCTAGAGAAAGCAGGGCCTTCCCTTGAAATGGAGAAAGTAAATCCTTCCCTCTGAATTAGTATAATTTTGAAATTAAGCAGCTCTCAGGCAAAGATATGGGGATAGGAATAACAGTTCTTTACTAGTATGTATAACAAGGCAAACAAAACACCACTATGGAATTCAAAACAGAGCAGTAACCCAGTTCCAGTCCTTCTCGGCCTCAGGCACTTTTCCCTGTGGTGCAGTTCCTGTCACAGTGTGCAGGGAGCTCTGGCAGATTCCCGTGGACAGGGCAGATGTGACGATCCTGCGCAGCTGCAGGGGTGCTGGGGGTGATGGTGGCTGTGTCCCAGATGGGAAGGGGATGGAGGAGAGGCGGGACACTCGGCAAACAGCAAGCTGAAGCGGGAGGGCATCCAAGCAGGGGTGAGGGGCCAAAACAGAGAGGCAGTTCCCGGCTTTGGGATGGTGGGGGTGGGTAGCAACGACCTTTTTCCTCCTAAGCCAAAAACGAGTGAGAGCCAGCAACTGCCCCCACCCTCCTTGACCTGTTTCTAATCTCACTGTGTTCCCCCTTTCCCTCCCCTACCCTCCCCCACCCTCCAAGAGAAACTCCCAAAAAACAGGGAGACTCCCCCTCCAGTGCTAGTACCTAACCATCAGTGCTTTTTAGCATTTCAATGGGGAAAAAAATTCCAGAGGCAGAGAGGCAAGGAAAAACCAACCCCCAAGACATGTTTATCCAATTCTTCACTAATTTTGGGTTTATCAGCTGTTGCAGACACTGGGATGACGCTGCAATGTTTTAGTGCTTGGTAATAATTTAATTTCACATGTGTTATTAATTATGTCTCTTATTGGAATTGTTTGGGACTGTTGTATCTGAATTATCCCCGATTGCTGGTTTTGGTTTACTACATATATGGTTTTGTTTGATGTTCCCTTCATGTCCATGGCAAGAGTCAGGCATGCTGTTTTTAAAACAAAGACTCAGTTTATAAATATTTCTATTTTTACATTTTAAAAACTGCAATATTTAGACAAAAAATTAAAATATTTTTAGGTAAGGCTCCTCAATTGAATGTACAATGACAAAGTCTAATTAATTCATTTACTTAAGGAGAAGGTATGCATGTATTTTTATCATCAACAATTTCAAAGTAATCACCTGTTTATTCAGCCAAACATCAATTGCCTCCAAGAAAATGAGGCCCAGTGGGAAGAAAAGCAAGCTAATCACATGCAGCTTTCGTGGTCAGAACGAAAACAGAAATAGGACTGCCAAGACATAGCTGTGTCTGGAAATTTAGAGGCAAATTGCCAACAAAAGCCTTAGGGCATCATTATGGTATAATGTTCCTACCAACCTTCTTCAGTTATTCCCTGTTGCAGGATCCAAGAGCTCATTCAGTGATGTCAAAGATCAACATTCCCAGCTATGGACTATTTGGATTTTAAAACAATGGTCATTCATTTCCATTTCCCTAGAAGACATTGGACATTATTATTTTGTTTTCTTATGCTGTGAAACCTTGTGTTAATGACATGATAGAATTTGCTGTTTTGTTGATTTAAATTGGTCTTTTATGTACATTATCCCATATCTAGTAGATAACCAGTGATAACCTCAATGAGATAACACCCTCCCAAGAGTGAGCTAAGTAACTTGCTTGTTCCGATGTGAAAACAATCTTAAGCATGAAATAAATTAACACAAAAAGCTATTCTCATAAGAGAACCGTTTGCACCTGCAATAAACAAGAAATCTGTCTAATGAGAATCAGTGAACAAAATATATAAACTAACCAAGAAGAGAGAAATTTGATTGACAAGTAAAATATCTTTTACTAACCAATGGAGTAATTTACAAGAAAACTATTAACCAAATAGAGTTTCACACGAGGTCTGTAAAAACTGTAAAAAATAAGCTGTGTGAAGAAAGAATTGGGTTTTCCTGCATGAAGATAATCGAGTCATGGCTGTTTTATTACAGCAATTGTAACTACTAAACTCTGAGCCTGTCATTAATAGTTCTCACCCAACAGCTCCTCAGGCATGAATGCTGCAGCTCCAGTGAGAAACCTCATCCCAAATTAGATGTATGCTGTCTTCTGCCACCCTGTTTGCAATGTGCCCTCGCAGATGGGTGTCACAGAGCGTTTTTACCCTTTTAATAAAAAAGGAAAGGGCAGTTGTTGCAGTGCAAGCTGCTTGCAATAGGCGCTGCCTTGGAAAGCCGGCTCGGTACCATGGGCCCGCCCCGGGTGGATTTAACCCGGTCGGATTCCACCTGGGCTGCAGGCATGGGATTGGCCAAAGGAGCTGGGCAGCACCAAGGCCTCAAGCAATGATATGCTCAGGCATGAGGGTTTTGGACCCCCAATAGAAGGGAGCCTCCATGAATAAACTGTCACTGTTGTGCACACAAGGTGAGCAGTGTGTCGTGTCTGTCTGCAGCTCTGCCTCCACCACGAGGCTTCCAGTCAAGCAGTTACAGAGTGGGACCCCTCCCAATGCAATTTGGGGGTCCCAGTACCCTCTTTTCCCCCGCTCTTCCACCCCTTCCCCATTGCCCCCCAATCCACCACCCCTGTCCCACATGATTGGTTTTGGGGGTTCCAGGCATGTTTTCCCCCAACTCAGGCACCACCTGGAAGCTTTTTCCTGGGAAGAATCCCTGATTTCTGGGGGTTTTGGAAGTGGACAGGTCTGTCTGTCTTTCCCCTCCCTGTTGTGGCCTCTCAGCTGCCCCTGACACCCTGGGGGTGCTGGAATGTCCCTCCTGGGGACAAGGACGTTCATTCCCTTCCAGGAGCCCAATGCCCGGCTGGGGCTCCAGGGCAGGGGGTCCTTGAGCAGCTGCCCCAGAACCTCCGCCAGGGTCTCCCAGCGCAGCCGGAGCCGCTCGGCCTGGGGTCCCCAAAGCCCTCAGCAAGCCCCAAGTGCCTCCCAGGAACCCTCAACTCCCTCAAACCCAGCATCCCCCACAGCCCCTGCAAGTTCCCCCATGGCACCGGCCGTGGCCATGTCCCCACGTGTCACTGGCCATGTCCCCACATGTCCCCACCCATGTCACAGTTCAATGTCTTTATTTTTACCCCAGTGTTGGATGTTTTAAAGGGCTGAAGAGAAATCAAAAGCAAATCAAGGCCAAAAGAAAAGCATTTCCGTGTTTATGCAAGCTGAGGATCCACATGCTTGGGTGGAAGAACCTTTTTTGGAGCGGTTTCCATCTCACTGTCTCCAAAATCTTGGTCTTTGCCCCAGTCCATCAGCACTTCGCTGCGGAATACACCCTTGGGCAATAGGAAATCAAAATCCAGGAATATCTGAGGTTGGATGTACTGGTTCTGGTTTATTAATTTGAACTTTTTTTGTTGCAAGATAGGATTAGGAGGAAGGCAAAACACAGGTTTACCTTTAAATGGTATAAAGAGACATTTTATTACTAGAAACTATCAGAAAAAAAAAACCTAGAATAAAACTTTACATTATTTTTTCATACTAAAAATGTACAAAAAAAGACCCAATTTACCACCTTTAAAATAACTTCAAGAAATATACTTGAAAGAGGAGATTTTTTTTTAATGTATAAAGATTTCTTAAAAGAAAGTTTTTGTTTGGTTTTCATATTAGAGGGATTGGCCACCTGGGAGAATGGAAATCTGATTTGTATCTAAAAACCCTTTTTTCAAACTAACAGTTTTTTTCATAACTTTTACTAAGGACTGTATTATCTTATCAGGCAAACTTCAAGGATTATATCAGATGAAGCAAAAACTTACTTTTTTTTTGAGAACAGAGGTTATTTTCTTTTTCTTCTTTTGGGGGGGGAACAGCCATGGATTTTTTATTTTTTAAATTTAGGGGATTACAGCAATTTTAACATTTTCTTACTTTAATATTAATGCTTTTGTTTATACTTACAGTTAGAACAATCATATTCACTTCATAATATTTTTATGTGTCATAGGGAAATAAGAGATTTTTCCCCATAGTTTAAAAAAAAAGAGAAATTTTAGTTTACAACTTTGCTTCTTTCTTTATTTCGGATTTGACTTCTCTTTTTGTTTGATTTTGGTGTTTTTATATGGTTTCTGTGTGTAATACTATTGGTTTTTTTTATTTTTAAATTACTTAGGAGAGAGAATACTCTATCTGTAAAGTTTTATTCTGGGCATTGAAAGAGTTAATACCTTGCCCGGGCAGCAGAGGGTTTGTGATTTTTTCCAGGTGGGGCTGTTGAGTTATTTACAATAAAGAGTCTTTCCAGGCCACGCTGGGGGCTGGGTGAGGACTGCAGGGTTTAGTCAGAGAAGCGCTGATGAGTTTCTGGTTTCATGGCTGTTCTCCGGCGCCCGCTGCGCTCAATTCCAGCCGCGGGCCGGGGGTTCTTCCTCCACCCTGCCCAGCAGACAAGGCTGTGGGGCCTTGCCAGAACGGGGCTCAGCTGTTTTTCCCCCAGGCCCGTGGGCAGCGGGGCGGGCCCGGCCGTTCGGAGCCGCTCCGGGCCGGGGCAGGGCAGGGTTCTGCCGAGCCGCGGCCGTGCCGGGGGGCAGGGATGTGAGCAACGGGCCTTGCCTTTCCTTTCCCTGGATATCGGGGTCCCTGGCTGGAAATGGGGCCTGGCAGCTTCCTGAGCTCTGAGTCAGAGCCCGCCTGCCCCTGCCCCTGCCCGGCCCGGGCAAAATGGAGGGGCCTGGGCTGGTGTTACTGTGTGAGAGGCCGGAAGGGAAAGAGAACTGTCCCGGGGCTTTTTGTCTTTACACGTGTGTTTCACAAAGAGGCAAAAACTTGGTTATTGCTGAAAAAATGTGTCAGTATTAAAAATCTGACAGTGACTGGTTCTTGTCAGATACAAAGGAGACCGCCCACGTCTCGGAAGGTAAAAATTTTCAGGAGATCTTTACAAACCACACGATGGGAAAAGACCTCCAAGACCATTCAGTATTCCTGGATGCCACCAGAAGTTAGGATTGAACACAGAATACTTTCTGGGGTTGAAAGTCAACAAATCTAATCTAAACAAGGAATTCCAAATGTTGCTTTTCATCCCAATAGACGTTGCTGTCCCTGCATTCATCCAGGTGCCCACACGGAGACAGGATGATGCAGAGCCCCCCCAGCCAGGTGTCTTCCCAACACAGATCACCAGGACCACGGATCACCAGGGCTCTGCCCAACGGGGGTCACTGGGGATCATCCAACACCGATCCTCCCATGGGGATGGAGCTGGAGCAGAGCACGAAGCTCTTCCCACACTCGGGACACTCACAGGGCTTCCCTTAGTGGAGCCTCCGTTGGTGTCGGGTCAAGTCAGAGCTCTGTAAGAAGCTCTTCCCACACTCAGGACACTCGTAGGGCCTCTCCCCAGTGTAGACGCGCCGGTGTCTGGTGAGGTCGTCGTTGCGCTTGAATCCCTTCCTGCAGTCAGCAATATGAGTCCCTTTCTTATTTCCGTTGTTATCTCTTTCACCACTTTACAGTTATAATCGATTTGTAAATATCAGTTTCAGTAATTTAATTTTCCCCAAATGTTACCTTCTTCCGTGGTGTGGTTGGGTTGGCAGGAAGGTCAGGAGCTGAATTTGCCTGGTTGGTTATTATTTCGAGGACAGCTTATAATCATGTGATTCAAATGATAAATGAGTACTTTTTACTTTTTCTCCCAGCAGTTTTAACTTGCATTTCTAAAGCTCCTCTCCTGGCTGCCTGAAACCAATGCTACATATCCAGATCAGACATTGGATGACTCACATGTGGCCCCCTTCTAATATGCTTTTTACTTGATATTTTAGTGTTAAAGAGTCAAGACATTACTTGTTTCTTGCCAGGATGTGCAACAGAAATAATTTCATCTGTACATAGTCCGGGTGTGCAGAGAGAATCATTCCATGGCACCTGAGTTTTACTAGATTTCTCCTAAGTTTCATACAGTTTGAATCCATTGGTTAGATGTTGACTGCTTCCAAGTTGAGTAATTCTTAGTATTTCGTTTCCTACTGGATGCGGATTTCTTCTCTGATGTTAGTTAGGTCCTATTCTAGGATTTTCTTGTCAGCCTTTTCCAAATCAGGTGTCTCCAGCACTGCAGGAGAGTGGGTGTTCCTGATGTTTGCTAATGGTCCTTGATGTTCTGTTAATGGATGTTATCTTTTTGGTGATCTTTCGGGCTATTCCCAGTCTGTTGAGATGTTAAACTCGTCTCTGTTCAGTGGTGATGCATCCCTTAAAAAGCCCTGTAAAATTCCTTTCCCCAATTCAAAGGCAAACCAAGCCGGAGAAATGAAATGAGATTTCAAGAAATGTAGGGTTGGTGTATTTTCCAGCAATGGAATCCCAGCCAGCCCAGTGTGTGAGTGTAATTGAGAGCCAGAGTGGAATTGTGCCGCTGTGTTCCCCAGCAGCTGTGGCAGTGCAGGCACAGAAAGCAGCGAAGCTGCAGCAGTGGCAGCAAGGATTGGCTCCAGTGGCTGGAGATGCCAAAGGAGGGTGGCCAGGCAGAGGATTTGAGCAGAGGATGTGTGGGCAGGCCCAGGGGCTTCCCCCGCTGTGGAGCCCTGGCTGCTGCTGCGTTGCCTTCAGTGCAGGCTCAGTGGGGCCTCCCGTGCTGGTGCTGCAGGCGGGAAGTGCAAATGTGCGGGGCTGGAGAGCCCCTGAGCCCAGGGTGAGGGGTCCCCCCGTGCTGAGCTGTGCTGGGGCTGTTTCTGTGCTCAGGGACACTTGGCATGGGCCACGGCACTTGGCCACCAGTGGGGCTTCTGTGCGCTCCTCAGGCAGAGTGTAAGTCTTGGTCTAATTCCCTTTCCTTAATCACAGTGTGTCTTGGAACTCTTTTCCCTTCTCCTGCCCTTGCAGACCCATCCATAAACACATTTTGTCCCTCAGGCCAGGGAATGTCTCATCAATCACTCCTGTGCTGGCTCTGGAGCTCTGTCCCTTGAATGCAGCCATGGGTTTGTTCCCAGCCCCTGTGCAGGCTGTTCAAACAGGAGGCTGGGTTAAACCCTTCCCCTGTCCTCAATTCTAAATCCTCCTGTGCCACTGAACAAGTTTCATTCTGTAATCACTGAGCACTGCTCATCCATGTAGAGGCTCTTTTGGTTATCAGAGCTTTAACTTGGTGCCAGACTTGAACAACAGGAGATCCTCCAGCCATCAGTTTTTGGGCCTCGGGTCCCATTAAAGCTGTGGCTGCACAATTCTGCAGAGAGTGAGGCCCCTCTGGCCACTGGGTTAAACACTTAACCACAGGAATTCCTTTGGCGTGACCCTGTTTAACATCCACATACAATTCCAATTTAATTTCTGAGTCTCGAAGAGCTGTGGCTGGGGAGCTGATCGTTTTTGTTTTATTTCATTTACTGAAGTTTTGCTGTTTATTTTCTCCATACCACAGCGTTGAGGCTTTTTTGAGTTTAAAAAGTCATACAACTTCTGGCTAAAACAGAGAATCCTCAATCCATAGGAAGCAATTGCCTTTTAATCCTCAGAATTGTCACAGGTTCATTTTATTTCTGGGTAACGGTAGTTCTGTGATTCTGTGGTCCTTCTCTGGGTCAATACACCACAAACCTTAAATGAAAATATGTCCCAAATATTTAGCCTTTTCCTCCAGCATTTGCGCTTTTTTTTCAATTTCTCCAAGATGCTTTTTAGCCTGAACATTCATCCATTTCACAGAGGATTCTTCTACCACTTCTTGTCCTCCTCACTGGAGCAAGTCATCCACATCCTGCACTAACCCAATCCCTGGGGTGGGGTAAATTCTTGTGATATTTTCTGCAAGGCTTGCCCCAATAAGGCTGGTGCTTCCGTGCATGCCTGCAGAAGGACCGTCCATGTCTTTACCATTTTCCCTTCTACCTCTTGTTCCCACTCATAGCAAAATACAGTTTAGCATCCTGTGTGAGTGGGCATCCCCAGAAAGCATCTTTGCCATCAAGTGCTGAATGGTGTCAGTGTGAGGAGGGAACCTGGTTCAAGATGGTGTAAGGATCTGAGACTGTGGGGTGCCTGGGTTTAATAATCTCATTTATTATTCTTAGGTCCTGCACCATTCAATGGATTCCATCTGATTTCTTGACTGGCAGGATAGGAGCATTCTGGGGAGAGATCCCTGTTTCCAAAAGCCCTGCCTTTAGCGGGGACTCAATAACAGGCTGTGAGCCCTTCCTTCCCTCCCTTGGAATAGGGTATTGCTTTAGACACCACTTGTCCTGGTTGCTTCAAAGTCCTTTAGAGAGGCTCCATATTTAATTTTCTCTGTTTTTCGGGGGCTTTCCAAACTTCTGGGTTCACTTCAGCATAGGCCTTGCCAGACATCTGCCAGACAAAGGCAGAACTCTGTATCACTTTTACAGTATTAATTTGTATTCCTAAATTAGCCATCAAGTCCCTTTTCTGTAAATTACTATCAGAATTAGGAATAAATAAAAGCTCCTGCATTTCGAATCCATCCCCCACATCTTCTAACACTGGTAGAATAAAACACACCAGCTCATCTTTCCCACTTATCCCCTGAATACTGCTGTCTAAATCCCTTCTGGATTTCCCTTATTTCCCCCCTTGGTGTCCATGTCCTTGATTATCTCTGGGAGAATGTGCAAACTCCCTCAACATGCTCCCAAGGGACCCTTCAGAGATATTTTGGGATCATCATCCCTTTTGCCGAGAGCCCTTCCTGGCTTTCCCTTTCTCCCCTCCATGGGTGCCGTGCCATGTTTAGTCCCCAAAGATCCCACTGCACTCACTGATGAGATTTTCAGAGCTCTCTGGCTGCCGACTCTTCCCAGCCCCCTGATGTGTCCCTCGTCTGTGTCCTGGTCACTCTCGGGTACCCAATCCATGCCCGGTGCCGCCGCCCCCAAGGGAGCCGATCACTACGTACATCATTTGACCATTTTGTTCTTCAACCCTGCTTCTTCTTCCCTTCTCCTGCTGCCCCCAGGCCCAGCACCCACTGCTGGCTCCCCCTTCCCCCCAAACCCACAGCATCCCAGCCCAGCGGCAGGGATGGCGCTGGAGCAGCTCAGGCTAGGGCAACAGAGTTGGGATTGTGCAGGAGAAGGAGGAACAGTAGGAGGAAGGGCAGAAACAGTAAACACCACAAGGTGCCACCCCACCCTGTATCTTCTGCTTCCCCACCAGCCCCAGGAGCATTACTCCCCCTACATGCAGCTCGTGACCGTAGGGGTGGATTCACGATTTTCACAGCAGTGGATCTTGGAGTTTCTGAGACTAAATGATGGTTTCTTTCGTTTTGGCAGGGCTTGAATTTTTTTATTTTGGACGGGATTTTAGCTCAGTCTTGCTGTTTGGGTAGTTCTTGCTCTGTGTCTTGATGTTTGCAGAACTTGTGATCTGAATCTTGGTGTTTTGGAGATTCTTACAGACACAAGATTCCCAATGATTTCCTGAAATGAACTTGGGCAAGGAGGAACCCCCAGCCAAAGGCCCTCTCCTCTTGTTTTTTTTCCAAAACAGGATTTTTCATTCCTGAGGCGTGGGCAGATGAAGGAGGAGAAAAAGCCCCAGAGATCCCTCAGGAGGAGGGGCTGCAAACCCAGCCCAGGGAGCTGCGAGGAGGAAAGACCCTCCCTGAGCCGGGAAGGCGGCCGGAGATGCAGGCAGAGCTCAGAGCTGGTGGAGAAGCCTCATGGAGGGGAGAAGCCCCACAAGTGCTTGGAATGTGGGAAGGGTTTCAGGTGGAGCTCCTGGCTGATCCGGCACAAGAGGACCCACACTGGGGAGAAGCCCTATGAGTGTGGGAAATGTGGGAAGAGCTTCACAGAGAGCTGCAGCCTGATCCAGCACCAGAGAATCCACACTGGGGAACGGCCCTATGAGTATGGGAAGTGCAGGAAGAGTTTCTGCACAATATCTGATCTGATGCGGCACCAAGTGATCCACACAGGGGAACGGCCCTACACCTGCTTAGAATGTAGGCAGAGCTTTGGGTGGATGTCCAACTTGAGAAGCCACCAGCGCATCCACACTGGGGAGAGGCCCTACGAGTGTCCTGAGTGTGGGAAGAGGTTTCAGACCAGCTCAGATTGCCTCAAACATGAGCGGATTCACAGGGAGAGGCCCAAGCACATCTCCCATCTCACTGTCCACCGTCCACACTGTCCTGAGTGTCCTGGGAAGAGCTTCTCACACAGCTCAACCTTGACCCGACACCAACGGAGGCTCTACTAAGGGAAGCCCTGTGAGTGTCCCGAGTGTGGGAAGAGCTTCGTGCTCTGCTCCAGCTCCATCCCCCATGGGAGGATCCGTGTTGGATGATCCCCAGTGACCCCTGTTGGGCAGAGTCCTGGTGATCCATGTTCGGTGGGTTGTAGAGATTTCTCTCCCTTGTCCTTGTCCTGCTGTGATTTGGTTGGTAATAAATACCTTCCCTGTGCCCAGTCTGGGTCTCGTTCCTTTTTTGCTGTTTGGTTAGGATCTCTCTCAATCTTAACCTGACCTAGGATCCCTTGGTTAAATTTTCTCTCCACTATTGCAGCTGGAGAGAGGCAGGGTCAGAGTGGCTGTGGTGGGTGCCTGGCATGGGGCCAGCGTCACCCAGGCCATGGGCACCCCTGAGATCCCAGTGTGGTGATGCATTCCCCCACTTCTAGAGAAAGTGCCAACCCAAACTGTGGCTGAGATGAAACATCATTATGACTGGAGCCCTCTCTCTTGTGACCCCATCAACAGAAATCCCAAAGGAGACCTTTGAGCTCTCCTGGGCCACCGTGGGCTGTGACCAGCAGTGTCCCTCTGAGGGGCTCTCAGAGCCAGCAAACCCTCGGCTTTGCTGTGCCTGGAGGATCGCCGGAACACGACGTGTCCTGGGCCCATCCCCTCACTCCTCAAGGCCCCATCCTTCGGCCAGCAGGAGATGCAAAAACATCTGAAGGGAGGGTTTCACTGAGCTCTGAGGGGAAATTTTTATGGGTGCCTTGCTTGCACTGAGTGTTCCTTTCTGTGTGCGAGCCCCTGCACATATGCTATAGCAAATCTGGGGGAAATACAGCTTTCCTAGATGTGGAACTACCTTGGATATCTAAGTTAGGCCTGTAAGCAAGGTTTAGTTGTTGTTATGAACTTACTTAAATGCTGCTAAGTGTTGTTCTTTTACTAAGTTGTTAAATGTAAGTAATAAGCTAAGCGTTATTTTTCTATTAAGTTGCTGAATAAAACTTGGAAATTTTAGCTATAAATTAGGTTAAATGCTGTTACATGTTATTGCTCTGTTGAATTGTGGTGTTAAAATTAAGTCAGGTGTAAGTTCAGTATTGTTCCTCTGTTGCATTTCTAGGCCTAAGGTATAAGTTAAGTTACAAATTAAGGTAGATGTTAAAGTGCTGCTCAGTGTTGTTAACGTTTTAGGCCGTGTTCCTTTTAATCCTTCCCCAAACTGTCTTTTGTCCCATGCACCTGAACACAGCATACACACACCCACCCACACTCCCCTAGAGAGTTCTCAGTTCATTTCTGTTTTGGTTGCCTGGATTTTGTTTGGTTTTGTTGTTTGTTTTCCCTTGTTGTGCCTTAGCTGTCCTGTAGGCAGTAGAGTGAATCTTGCCAGCGAACTTGTGCTTCGTTGCTTAATAATAAACCTGACTTTTGCTCATGCCCTTGCCACTGATTTTGAAGCAATCTCAAACACTCTCATTCATGACAGCACCACAATGTCCCGCATCACTGAGGGCCCTGACACACACCCGTGTCACAAAGAGCCACACCCTGTGGGAGAAACAGGACTTCTGGACAGCAAATCAATATTATTATGCAGAAGCCAATTTATTGTTTACTTTTTAGCCCTAGTTATACATTCTAAGACTACTGTCCATGCGATTGTGCATTTCTTGATTGGTGGTTCTGTGCTGTTCACATGCCCTGCAGAGCCCCTCGAAGACAATGATTGGTGGTTGTCCAAAGTTTCGCTGCCCACCTTTATCTTGGGTCGTCTAATCTCGGTATTCTGTGTTTCAGCTCTTCTCCCAGTTCAGCACAGTTTCTGTTTCAGCAGCCTTGAAGGGTCTCAACAAGTTGTTGAAAAACACCTAAAAATGGCTCATCCAGTGCACCTGTTATAAACATTGGTCTAAACTAACAAATATACAGAAAACTGCTAAGTATGTGAAAGAACAGTAAAATATGCAGAAAAACAACTAGGCAGCAAAACATGGAGAAGAGCAGCTAAATTTTTTTTGGCTGGTGCACACAATACAGAGCAATACTGGATTTGTTCAGACATGACCACTGTGGCCTAAACTTGTTCAATATTACTAACAATTCACCCTTTTTTTGCACCAGCCAGACTTTCCTTCCTATCTTGTCCTCTCTTATCCTCTCTCATCCTGTCTCATCCTATTTTATCAAGTGAATCACTAACTTTATTTATGGAAAAAAATAATGTGATAATGACTAACAAAAATATCCAAACTCCCTTGATTATATCTTTCAACCATCCAGGTATTCCTCATCCTTCTAACCATTCATCCAAGTCCCAATCATCCACAGTCAACTTCTTCATGTTATCTTACAGTTGTTTGAACTTCTCGTGAATGGATGCAGAATGTTTAGAAAGATTCATACAACACATCCCATCAAAATCCTCACACCCCTGCTCACGTGCCAATAACAAGAAATCTATAGCAGCTCTGTTCTGCATTGTGCTGTGTCTAATACTATCTACATCAGTGAGCATTTTTTTACAGGGTCTGACTGCATGGAAAAGCCAAAAAATTTTTTTAAAGTCCAATTAGTTGAGAAATAGGAGAAAGTCCATTAGCTGAAAATGTTGATCTTTGACATCACTTAATGTCCATCTTGAGAACCTGAAACATGGAATATCTAAAGAAAGTTAGTAGGAGTACAATACCATGATAATGACATGAGGCTTTTTCTTGATAAGTTGCTTTTGTAAGTTTCCAGACAGGGCTATGTTTTGGCAGTCCTGTTCCTGTTCAGGTCATGAAAGCTGCATGGTAGTTGGGGAATTTGTCTTCTGACTGAATCTAATTTTCTTGGAAACAATTGATGCCTGGTCAATTGAATAGATGATTACTTTGAACCTGCTAATGATAAAAGCACATGCACATCTCTTCAAGTTAGTAAATCAATTAGGCTTTGTCATTGTACATTATTGAGGAGTCTTATATCTAGTGAGATCAGAATCTTACAGCAATCAGGAATAATTCAGATATAACAATCAAACACATTTTTAATATCAGACATAATTAATTACACATCTGAAGTTAGATGATTACCAAGCACTAAAACACTTTACTATCATCCTAATGCCTGCAATAGCTGATAAATCTCAAATCAGTGAAGAAATGGATAATCAACTCCAGAAAATGATTCCCAAGCTCACTTCAAAAAAACAGGTCCAGCTGTTATATTGGTAGGGTCAAATTGCCAAGTCAAAGCAACTCAGGTATTGTTTTGATGCAGAAAACACCTGGGTCTGTTGGCAGTTTCCCATCCAGGTAGAGCCAGGGCATGGCCAGAGCCCAGGCCCTAATTGGAAGAGAATTCCCTGACTTTTTTTTTTTTTTTTTTTTTTTTTTAAACAAAAACAAAACCCAAGACACTTAAGAATAGAAGCCACAACCAAACATTTTAGGGTGAGAAAGTATCCAAACCCCTTCAGCATCTTGTTCTCTCTGAAGTTTTTCCTCAGGCTTGCTCTCTCTCACAAGAGCCACAAGATCATCAGTTTAGAGGAGGCTTCCAACAAAGCTCAGATATCATTACTTGGAAGTCTGAAAATACTGAAAGTCGTGAGCCATCAGAGAGGCAGCCTGGATAAAAGAGATGCATATGCAACTAGAACAGAAAAAAATCCTGAAAATGACACATATCCCATAGATAAATTCACCACGAGATGTTAAAACACATAAAAAAGCTGGCTATAAATAAAACAAATACAACATCAACAAACCATGAGTTTGCCCATTACAAAATTGGTAAATTCACACCATGCAATCAATAGTGTTAATTATCACTTCAGTAGAACAAAAAGCACACTTAAGAGAACTCAGTTAATCAGTATTAATACCAAACATAAATGAAACATTGTCTAAACTTATTGATACTGAAACTTAACAAAAATGAGATCTAACAGAATTAACTTAATAGAACTTAGCCTTAGTCAATCTTAACGTATCTGGACACCAAAAAACACTCGTGAAAAAAGGGCATCGCAAACCAAGGGGACAGAAACATTATCTGCCTGTAAATATTGTTTGGTTTATACATTTCTAATTATTATAGTAAAAAGCAATACCATAATAACTGTGCTACAGTGCACACAGATAGTTTTGAACTCCTCCAGTACGGGAGCGGAAAGAGCAGGAAGAGCAGCAGCGGGAGGAAGAGGAGGGACACAGGAGGAGCGGCAGGAAGAGGAGGAGCGATTTTGGAACCACTCGCTTCGCCCGCTCAAGCCGCAGCTCTCCCGGGTCCGGCAGCATCGCCCCCCCAAAAACCCGCAGGTGAGCGGGGAGGGGGAGCTCGCCCCAAATCCATCATGGGGGGCTCCAGGAGGGTTTTATTTCGCGGGGCAGGGGATGTTTGGATCTTGCAGGACCCCAAAGCCGAGCCGGAGATGCCCCCGGAGGGATCTCGGCGGCTCCCACGTGGCGATCGCCCGGTACCGGCGGGGAGGGGGCGATCTCGGCTCTGGGATCCCGGCAGAGCCGGGGGAACGCGGAGCCCCGGAGCGGGAGAGCGCCCAGGGGCGATCCCGAGCCGGGGGACCCCGGCAGCCTGGAGGGTGCGGGAGCTCGGTGATGAGCGGGCTCCGGGCCCCGAGGCTGAAAGGGGCGCTGGCTTCTCCAGCTGCCCTTGGGCAGCGCCACCATCAAACCCAACGCGCTCAGCCCTTGTTTTACCCCCCAAACCAGGATTTCCCAAACCTCGGCATCAAGAAGGAGGAGGTCGTGAGGAAGAGGAAGATGGCCCGGGAGCCCCAGGCAGGTGAGGAGGAAGTCAGTGCCCCTTTCCCCTCGTGTCCTGCTCCATCTCCCAGCCCAGCCCAGCCCCGCTGCCGACGCCATCCTGCCGGGGACGCGCTGGGGGCATCTCCTTGCCCTTCCCTCTGGCACAGAGGCAAATCCCATCCTCTCCTTGTCCTTCCTCCCCCAGACAAGGAGCTGAGCACGGACACCAGGGAGGCCAATTTCCCGCGTCACAGCCTCGGGCAAGAGGCCGTTTGCAGCGGCTCCACGGCGCAGGAATCCACCGGGGAGGAAAAGCCCCGCAGATCCCGCACCAGGAGGGGCTGCAAACGCACAGCCCGGGGATCCCAGCAGGAAAGAGCCAGCCCGGGCCGGGGAGGCGGCTGGAGCTCGGAGCTGGGGCTGCATGAGCAGCTTCACCATGGGGAGAAGCCCCACAAGTGCTCAGAATGTGGGAAGGGCTTCAAAACGAGATGGGAGATGAACAAACACCAGAGGATCCACACTGGGGAACGGCCCTACGAGTGTGGGGAGTGTGGGAAGAGATTCAACCAGAGCTCAATCCTGACTGCGCACTGGCGCATCCACACTGGGGAGAGACCCTACGAGTGTGATAAATGCAGGAAGAGGTATCAGACCAGCTCCGATCTCCTCCACTGGGGACAGACCCTACGAGTGTCCTGAGTGTGGGAAGAGCTTCTCCAGGAGCTCTAACTTGACCCGACACCAAAGGAGGCTCCACTAAGGGAAGCCCTGTGAGTGCCCCGAGTGTGGGAAGAGCTTCGTGCTCTGCTCCAGCTCCATCCCCCATGGCAGGATCCGCGCTGGATGATCCCCAGTGACCCCAGTGGGCAGAGCCCCGCTGAGCCCTGGTGTCGCTGATCCCTGTTGGGAACACACCTGGCTGGGGGCTCCACATCCTCCTGGCTCCCATCCCTGTCCAATTCCCATTCCCACTCTTTTCCCTCTCCCTGTCCCGTATTCTCTGGCTGGTTGTTGTTCCCATATTCCCAGTCCCATATTCCCTGTCTGTTGGGAAGGATAAGGATTTGACAGGAAACTCACAGATATGTATGTACAGCATTTCCATTTCTATATTTCCGATACCGCTCTTGTATTCCTACTCCCAGTCCCGTTCCCATATTCCAATTTCTAATCCCTGTCCCATCTTCTAAATCCCCATCCCATATTGTCTCTCCAATTGCTATTTCCATACTCTCTATCCTGTTCCCATATTCCCATTCCCGGTTCCTCTTTTCATTCCTGTTCCCATGTCCCTGTCCCCATTCCCAGTCCCTGTCCCCATTCCCGGTTGTTAGAGTCTGTAACACAGAAGCCTGTATGAGTCATCCAAGAGAAAACAGAATGCAAAAATTAAATTAGAAACCTTTTGAGAAATTAAAATACAGTAAACCACACAGACATGAAATAGAAGTCTAAGTTTTAGTTTAAGGTATTAGAAATATTAATTTGCATAGGTATGAAGTAGGAGCATAACTCATAGTGTGAAGTACGTAGAAATATGTTTTAAATGCCTTAAAAAGTAAAAGCCGTAGAATCTCATGTAAAATACAAGGTATATTCAGAGCTTAAAAATATAGTTCTAGACAGAGTAAAAATAGAGTAAAAATATTTTTTATATTCTTCAGAGATAACAGATAGGCCATGTGCACGAGTTATACGTAAACTTTTGTATTACAGAACCAGAATTCTACTAGGTTTAGGAGAAATGCTTCAGGTTCGTGGTTTTGGCTCACTGGATAATTTCTCAATAAAACTCCGTGTATTGGAGCCAGAGCTCTCTCTCGCTCCTCTCTCGTCGCTCTCTCTTCTTTCCCCCCACCATCATCATCACCACTACCAGCACGTGAGAGAAGAAGAGGAGGAAGATGAAGAAGAAAAGAACAGAAGAAGAAAGGCCAGGGAGCATCTGCCTCTGGAGACTCTGCACCAGGCTGCAGCTTCAAGCTCTTGCACCAGAGAGCTGCTCCTGCTTCCATCGGGACTTTATGGCAGAGAGATTGAACAGGGACTTGAGAGCCTCGGGCTCTTTGCCTTTGGAGCCTGACATGCCTTTACAAGAAACAACTTTACAGCAGCCAGCGACTGCTCTGCTCTTTGAAGATCTAAAGCCATAACCAATCCCAGCAGCCGGTCCCATTCCCGGTCCCGGTCCCCATTCCCGGTTCTACTCCTCGTCCCTGTCCCGTATTCTGGGCCTGGGTCCCGTAGTCCCGAGAAGTCAGCGAAGAAGTCTCTGTCTTTTCAGAATCAGTAAGTGGCTCACTTAAAGATTCTCTGATCAATTCCTGAGACGGTAATAACAAAGGAGCTTTTCTGTCTCCTAAACAAACATCATCAAAAAGTTTCAGACCAACCCGATCCCAGAAAGTTTCACTTAAAACAGAATTGGGATCTACATTTGAAAAATCTAACATATGTTAACAGTTCTCTTAACTTTTTATCTGGAACATTGAAACCATTTCTCCTTAATAAAGATTCTAAATAATCATACATATATTCCTGCTCCTCAAATACACTTTCCCCATCTCTATGGACTCACCACAACACTTAGCTTACTTTAAATACATCATTATAAATTCCGTATCCTTTCCCATACTCTTATTGCTGTTCTTTAAATATATTTCCCCCCTTCTCTATGAATATACCTCAGCACTCATCTTATCTTATATATATCATCATAAGCTTTGTATTTTTTCTCATTTCTGCTCTTTCGGCACAATATTTCCCATGCTCCTAGATTACCCCAAACTTGCCCACCTCAATATAAGATAGGCGATCGGATTCCACCTGGGCTGCAGGCATGTGACTGGTCAAAGGAGCTGGGCAGCACCAAGACCTCAAGCAGTGATATGCTCAGGCATGAGGATTCTGGACCCCCAATAAAAGGGAGCCTCCATGAATAAACTGTCACTGTTGTGCACACAAGGTGAGCAGTATGTCGTGTCTGTCTGCAGCTCTGCCTCCACCACGAGGCTTCCAGTCAAGCAGTTACAGAGTGGGACCCCTCCCAATGCAATTTGGGGGTCCCAGTCCCCTCTTTTCCCCCGCTCTTCCACCCCCTCCCCATTGCCCCCCAATCTACCACCCCTGTCCCACATGATAGGTTTTGGGGGTTCCAGGCCCCTTTTCCCTCAATTCAGGCACCATCTGGAAGCTTTTTCCTGGGAAAAACCCCTGATTTCTGGGGGTTTTGAAGGGGGACAGCTCTGTCTGGCTTTCCCTTCCCTCTTCTGGCCTCTCAGCTGCCCCTGACACCCTGGGGGTGCTGGGATTGCCCTCCTGGGGACAAGGACGTTCATTCCCTTCCAGGAGCCCAATGCCTGGCTAGGGCTCCAGGGCAGGGGGTCCTTGAGCAGCTGCCCCAGAACCTCCGCCAGGGTCTCCCAGCGCAGCCGGAGCCGCTCGGCCTGGGGTCCCCAAAGCCCTCAGCAAGCCCCAAGTGCCTCCCAGGAACCCTCAACTCCCTCAAACCCAGCATCCCCCACAGCCCCTGCAAGTTCCCCCCATGGCACCGGCCGTGGCCATGTCCCCACATGTCCCCACCCATGTCTCAGTTCAGTGTCTTTATTTTTACCCCAGTGTTGGATGCTTTAAAGGGCTGAAGAGAAATCAAAAGCAAATCAAGGCCAATAGAAAAGCATTTCCATGTCTGTGCAAGCTGAGGATCCACATGCTTGTGTGGAAGAACCTTGTTTGGAGCGGTTTCCATCTCACTGTCTCCAAAATCTTGGTCTTTGCCCCAGTTCATCAGCATTTGGCTGGGGAAGACACCCTTGGGCAACAGGAAATCAAAATCCAGGAATATCTGAGGTTGGATGTACTGGTTCTGGTTTATTAATTTGAACTTTTTTTGTTGCAAGAAAGGATTAGGAGGAAGGCAAAACACAGGTTTAACTTTAAATGGTATAAAGAGAAATTTTATTACTAGAAACTATAAGAAAAAAAAAACCTAGCATAAAACTATGCATTATTTTTTCATACTAAAAATGTACAAAAAAAGACCCAACTTACCACCTTTAAAATAACTTTTACAAATTTACTTGAAAGAGGAGACTTTTTTTTTAATCTCTGAAGATTTCTTCACAAGAAAGTTTTTGTTTGGTTTTCATATTAGAGGGATTAGCCACCTGGGAGAACAGAAAACTGATTAGCATCTAAAAACCCTTTTTTCAAACTAACAGTTTTCCTCATAACTTTTACTAAGGACTATATTAACTTATGAGGCAAACTTCAAGGATTATATCAGATTAAGCAAAAACTTACTTTATTTTTGAGAACAGAGGTTATTTTCTTTTTCTTCTTTTGGGAGGAGGAATAGCCATGGCTTTTTTATTTTTTAAATTTAGGGGATTACAGCAATTTTAACATTTTCTTACTTTAATATTAATGCTTTTATTTATATTTACAGTTAGAACAATCATATTCACTTCATAATATTTTTATGTGTCATAGGGAAATAAGAGATTTTTTCCCCATAGTTAAAAAAAAAAAAAAAGAGAAATTTTAGTTAAGAGTTTTCTTCTTTCTTTATATAGCATTTGACTTCTCTTTTTGTTTGATTTCTGTGTATTTATATTGTTTCTGTGTGTATTATAATTTTGTGCTTTTCTGTTTGGTTGTTTTGTGGGTTTTTTTTGGTTTTTTTTTTTTTTTTTTTTGAGAGAGAATAAAGTATCTGTAAGTTTTACTCTGGGCGCTGAAAGAGTTAATACCTTACCCAGACAGCAGAGGGTTTTGTGATTTTTTCCAGGTGGGCTTGTTCAGTTATTTACAATAAAGAGTCTTTCCAGGCCACGCTGGGGGCTGGGTGAGGACTGCAGGGTTTAGTCAGAGAAGCGCTGATGAGTTTCTGGTTCCATGGCTGTTCTCCGGCGCCCGCTGCGCTCAATTCCAGCCGCAGGCCGGGGTTCTTCCTCCACCCTGCCCAGCAGACAAGGCTGTGGGGCCTTGCCAGAACGGGGCTCAGCTGTTTTCCCCCAGGCCCGTGGGCAGCGGGGCGGGCCCGGCCGTTCGGGCCGCTCCGGGCCGGGGCAGGGCAGGGTTCTGCCGAGCAGCGGCCGTGCCGGGGGCAGGGATGTGAGCAACGGGCCTTGCCTTTCCTTTCCCTGGATATCAGGGTCCCTGGCTGGAAACGGGGCCCGGCAGCTTCCTGAGCTCTGAGTCAGAGCCCGCCTGCCCCTGCCCGGGGAAAAGTGGAGGGGTCTGGGCTGTTGTTACTCTGTGAGAGGCCGGAAGGGAAGAGAACTGTCCCGGGGCTTTTTGTCTTTATGTGTGTGTTTCACAAAGAGGCAAAAACTTGCTTATTGCTGTGACAACGTGTCAGTATTAAAAATCCGACACTGACTGGTTCTTGTCAGATACAAGGGAGATTGCCCAGGTCTCGGGAGGTAAAAATTTTCAGGACATCTTTACAAACCACCACATTGGAAAAGACCTCAAGATCATTTAGCATTCCTGGATGTCACCAGAAGTTAGGATTGAATACAGAAGATTTTCATGAGTTAAAAGTAAACAAATCCATTCTCCTCAAGGAATTCCCAATTTCAGTTTGCATCCCAATACACATTCTGCCCATGTTCATCCAGGTGCCCACAGGAAGACAGGATGATGCAGAGCCCCCCCAGCCAGGTGTCTTCCCAACATGGATCACCAGGGCCACGGATCACCAGGGCTCTGCCCAACGGGGGTCATTGGGGATTATCCAACACTGATCCTCCCATGGGGGATGGAGCTGGAGCAGAGCACGAAGCTCTTCCCACACTCGGGGCACTCACAGGGCTTCCCTTAGTGAAGCCTCCGTTGGTGACAGGTCAAGTGAGAGCTGTCTGAGAAGCTCTTCCCACACTCAGGACACTCGTAGGGCCCCTCCCCAGTGTGGATGTGCTGATGTTTGGTGAGGTCAGAGTTTTGCTTGAATCCCTTCCCGCAGTCGGGGCAGCGGAAGGGCCTCTCCTCTCTGTGAATCCGCTCATTTCTGAGGCGATTGGAGCTGGTCTGAAACCTCTTCCCACACTCAGGACACTCGTAGGGCCTCTCCCCGGTGTGGATGCGCTGGTGTCTTCTCAGGTTGGAGCAGACCCCAAAGCCCTTCCCACATTCCAAGCAGGTGTAGGGCCGGTCCCCTGTGTGGATCACCTGGTGCTGCAAAGGTGGGAGATGTTCCTGAAGCTCTTCCCACATTTCCCACACTCATAGGGCTTTTCACCAGTGTGGGTCATCTGGTGCCGGATCAGCTGAGAGCTGTAGCTGAAACCCTTCCCACATTCCAAGCACTTGTGGGACTTCTCCCCTCCATGAGGCTTCTCCACCAGCTCTGAGCTCTGCCTGCATCTCCGGCCGCCTTCCCGGCTCAGGGAGGGTCTTTCCTCCTCGCAGCTCCCTGGGCTGGGTTTGCAGCCCCTCTTCCTGAGGGATCTCTGGGGCTTTTCCTCCACTTCCATCCGCTTATGCCTTAGGAATGACAAACCTTGGCTAAGGGAAAAGACGAGAGGAGAGGGCCTTGGGCTGGGGGCTCCTCCTTGTCCAAGTTCATGTCAGGAAATCATTGGACATTTTGTGTCCACAAGAAGCTCAAAAACACGGAGATCCCAACTGAAAATCCTCCAGATCTTCAAGACATAAATGAAAAACCCCCAAACAGCAAAATTCAGCAAAACCCCCTCTAAAGACAAAGATTCAGGGCCTGCAAAAAACGAAAGCACAAACCTTCAGAATAAATCTCCAAAACACCGAGATTGACCCCCATGAAAATCGTGGATCCCTGTCTTTGGTCAGCTGTTGCATGTGGGGGGGCAACACTCCTGGGGGTGGAGGGGAGGCTGCAGATACAGGGAGGGGTGGAACCTTGTGCTGCTTCCTGTTTCTGCTCCACCTCCTCCTGTGTCTCTACTCTTCCTCACACTCCTCTTCCTCCTACTATTCCTCCTTCTCCTGCACAATTCCACCTGCTCCCCCCACGTGCATCATTTGACCATTTTGTTCTCCAGCCCTGCTTCTCCTTCCCTTCTCCTGCTGCCCCCAGGCCCAGCACCCCCTGCCGGCTCCCTCTTCCCCCCAAACCCACAGCATCCCAGCGCAGGGGCAGGGATGGAGCTGGGGCAGCGCTGGGCTCTCGGCCGCTCTCGCCCGCACTCAGTCCCCACTGCAGCCGCTCCCGCCACGGCAGCGCGGGGGGGCCCAGCCTTGGCGCTGCCCCCTCCCACCTCCCCAAATTCGCCTCGGGGGGGCGCTGGCCCGGGGGGGCAGGTGGGGTCCAGGTGGGGAACGCTGGGAGCTGCGGCTCTGCCTGGACCCCCATGGAAGGAAGAACAGGAAAGTGTCTTTACAAACAGATGCTGGGAATCCGCCTGGAGATAGGGCCAGGGACGTGCACATAAGGAAGTGACAGCAGAAGCCATCAGGTTCAGAAAATGTTATTAACTGACCACACAGACTGCTGCTCTGCCAAGGTCCTGCTACATTCAGGAACTCCCAGAAGAAGAACAAAGACTGAACAGAGCCATGAATATCGTTAGCTGAACAAAAGTGGAAAATGGAGCTGGGATAATTCTGAGGACTAATAAGGAATTGCAGGACCTGGACTGAGGATTCTCTGTTCCAGCCAGAACTTCGTATGAGTTTTTAAACCCAGACAGCCTCAATGTTGTGGTATGGATTCAAGAAACAGCAAAACTTCAGAAAACAAAATAAAACCAAAATGATTGTTGCCCCAGCCATGGCTCTTCCAGAATCACAAAAGAAATTTTAGTTGTTTGTGTGTTACAGTGCATATTACATGATTGGCTTTTGGCAAATATTAAAATGAATGCTATATGTATAATGTTGGAAAATTGGCTGTGTTAATACAGTTTCTTCTAGTTTTGCTATTAACAAAACTTATAAATAGCACTGCGATAAATATATTTTTCTTGGACTATAACACAGTGAGGTAAAAAGCTTTTGTTAATGTAACTAACTCAGAGAATGGTAGAAAAGAAAAGATTATCAGGAAATTTTCCACATTCTTGGTTTATGGGACACCAGACCTCCAGGGAAGGAAAAAATGTTGGTTTACGGGTTGGGGGAGAATGTGTTTGAACAATGCATGAAAGACCGATGAATATGCAAGAGTTTGATGCACTTCAGGAAATGCTTTCTGAGTTAGGGTGTGCTCTTGGCTGAAGGCCAAGCATCCTGCTGTTATAACCTTTTGCTTTATTGTTTGTGTCTTACTGCCTTTTATTAAAACTTTAAATATTTACCAGGAAAGTCAACCTCCCTTTCTAAAACGTGGATGTTAGACAGGGCAATGCCAAAGGAATTCTCAAGCGAAAATGTTTAACCCAGAGGCCAGAGTGGCCTCACTCTCTGCAGAATTGTGCAGCAACAGCTTTAATGGGACCTGAGGCGAAAAAACTGAAGGCAGGAGGATCTCCTCTTGTTCAAGTCTGGCTTAACCAAGTTAAAGCTTTGATAACCAAAAGAGCCTCTACATGGATGAGCAGTGCTCAGTGATTACAGAATGAAACTTGTTCAGTGGCACAGGAGGATTTAGAATTGAGGACAGGGGAAGGGTTTAACCCAGCCTCCTGTTTGAACAGCCTGCACAGGGGCTGGGAACAAACCCAAGGCTGCATTCAAGGGACAGAGCTCCAGAGCCAGCACAGGAGTGATTGATGAGACATTCCCTGGCCTGAGAGACAAAATGTGTTCATGGATGGGTCTGCAAGGGCAGGAGAAGGGAAAAGAGTTCCAAGACACGCTCTGATTAAGGAAAGGGAATTAGACCAAGACTTACACTCTGCCTGAGGAGTGCACAGAAGCCCCACTGGTGGCCAAGTGCCGTGGCCCATGCCAAGTGTCCCTGAGCACAGAAACAGCCCCAGCACAGCTCAGCACGGGGGGACCCCTCACCCTGGGCTCAGGGGCTCTCCAGCCCCGCACATTTGCACTTCCCGCCTGCAGCACCAGCACGGGAGGCCCCACTGAGCCTGCACTGAAGGCAACGCAGCAGCAGCCAGGGCTCCACAGCAGGGGAAGCCCCTGGGCCTGCCCACACATCCTCTGCTCAAATCCTCTGCCTGGCCACCCTCCTTTGGCATCTCCAGCCACTGGGGCTAATCCTTGCTGCCACTGCTGCAGCTTCGCTGCTTTCTGTGCCTGCACTGCCACAGCTGCTGGGGACCACAGCGGCACAATTCCACTCTGGCTCTCAGTTACACTCACACACTGGGCTGCCTGTGATTTGATTGCTGGAAAATACACCAACCTCACATTTTTTGAAATATCATTTCATTTCTCCAGCTTGGTTTGCCTTTGAATTGGGGAAAGGAATTTTACAGGGTTTTTTAAGGGATGCATCACCACTGAACAGAGACGAGTTTAACATCTCAACAGACTGGGAATAGCCCGAAAGATACAAAGATAACATCCATTAACAGAACATCAAGGACCATTAGCAAACATCGGGAACACACACTCTCTGGCAGTGCTGGAGACACCTGATTTCGAAAAGGCTGAGAAGAAAATCCTAGAATAGGACCTAACTAACATCAGAGAAGAAATCTGTGTCCAGTAGGAGAGGAAATACTAAGAATTACTCAACTTGAAAGCAATCAACATCTAACCCATGGATTCAGACTGTATGAACTTAGGAAAAAATTAGTAAAACTCACGTGCCATGGAATGATTTTCTTTGCACACCCAGACTATGTACGGATGAAATTATTTCTGTTGCACATCCTGGCAAGAACCAAGTAATGTCTTGATTCTTTAACACTAAAATATCAAGTAAAAAGCATATTAGAAGGGGGCCACATGTGAGTCATCCAATGGCTGCTCTGGAATTGGAGCATTGGTTTCAAGCAGCCAGGAGAGGAGCTTTGGAAATGCAAATTAAAACTGCCGGGGGGAAAAAGTAAAAAGTACACATTTATCATTTGAATTACATGATTATAAGCTGTCCTCGAAATAATAACCAACCAGACAAATTCAGCTCCTGACCTTCCTGCCAACCCAACCACACCACGGAAGAACGTAACATTTGTGGAAAATGAAATTACTGAAACTGATATTTACAAATCGATTATAACCGTAAAGTGGTGAAACAGATAACAACGGAAATAAGAAAGGGACTCATATTCCTGTCCAAATGTAGAAAGGATGGGAATGGAACACGTTTTCGTGGTTCCCTGGCACACCATGACCATAAACCAATGCTGTTCCTCCTCTGATGTGCTGCAGCAACTCTCATCTTTTTCCCATGCTCGACACCTTGCTGAGTGTAGCTCATTCAGCAGGTGAGCAAGTGGATGCAGGTGGCAGCCAGGCCTGATCCAGAAATGGCTACAAAAGGACAGGCAGTGAGGGCACTGAGAATAATCCCAAAACCAAAGACCCAGGAAAAGGGATTGAGCCAATGGTAATTAAAAGATTGTAGAGTCAATTCTTGAAGAAATGAGAAGAGGACAGAGTGAAATAATTAAGATTAATATCGTAGCGGGGTGCATATTAAAAGGGACATGCAGAAAGCGGATCGGGAAATCTGAACCTTCCAAGTACCTCAGCCAGTGGGGAAAGGGAGAGGGAGATGCAGACGGGAAAATGAGGATAAAAAGAAGGCTGCATTTTAGAGACCTCATGGCAAATGCCGCATGGCCTCTGCCTTTGTTCATCAATAAAGTCACTTTTACAGGACTCCTCTGTCTCCTTTGGGCACACACGTGAATTCTCTCTGGCCACATGAATTTTCCCGCACAGCCCGGGCACAGGGCAGCCACCTCTGTGCTACCCACAGGAATCGGGACGAGCCAGCGCTGCTCCGGCAGCGGCTCCTGCCCAGCCCCAGCGGGAAGGAGACCGCGGGCAGCCGCTCCCGCAGCGCCCTCAGCCCAGGGGGAACACGGGCCGGGCACGGCACAACGAACCCGCCAGAACCCCCTGCCGCCCCCGCCCGCAGCGAGCCCCGAGACCCCGCACAACCGGCGCGGCTCCCACCTGCGCTGGGGCCGCCTCCGAGCTCCGCCGCCGCCTCACCGGGCTCCGGCCGATGCCGCCGCTCTCCGCCCCGCAGAGACGCTGCCACAATGGCGCCTTTGGCCCCGGGGCCGGGCTTGTCCCCGCTCTGCCCAATCAGCGCGCGGGAACGTGGAGTGACGGCAGAATCAGCCAGTGGCAGCGAGGCGCGGGCTCTGCAGACGGCTCAGCGGCCTCTCCCCGCGCTCTCAGGCCACCCGGGCTGTGTGAGGGGAAAGCTCCTCCATGGGGAGGGGCTGTGGCCGCTGCGGCTCAGGAGCTCTGATTCCATAGGGATGGAAAATAGTTATAATTTATTTTAAAAATTGCTTTTTTGCAATTCGGTTGGGTATACAAGATAAGGAAAAATTTGCTTTTACTGCGCCCTCTTTAAGTCATGTTGAACTTAACAAAAATATCAGTGGAAAGTTCTATCCTAGGGAATGAAAAATTCAACTATTTATCAATGGTTTGTGGTATAGACCTTATCAAAGGTGGGAGAACAATTTAGCAGTTGCTATGGCTATCATTATATGGATGATATCTTGTTGGCATCTGAAAATGAACAACAATTGTCAGCTCTTGCATAATGTGCTCTTACAAATTTCGAAACTTTTAGCTAAATTTTTGCACCAGAGAAAGTACAGAAACAGATGCCTTGAAAATATTTGGGGTTGATAATGGCCAATACTCAGAGTGTGCCTCATCCTGTCAAATTAGACATTGAAGTTAAAACTGTTACTGATATATAGAAATTGGTAGGTGTGACAGGCTGGATTAGGTCATACTTGGGGATAACTAATCATCGAGTGCAACCTTTATTTGCATTACTATCAGGAACTATTTCCTCTGCTGATAAGAGATATTTGACAGCTGTAGCAGAAAAGGCCATAGAAGGAATTAAACTAGCTTTGACATGCAAATTTTTAAATGGGATAGATCCTTCGGTTGGAATGCAATTATTTCTCTTAAAAGATCATAGTATAGACATGCCCAAAGTGTAACCAACGGCAAAGTGAAGAAAGCAACCTGGGAGGAAGGAACTTTGTAACCTGAAGTTGTGACTGGACAATTAAGCCCAACAATGGAAACGGACCTAAACTTATCAACGCGTGAAAACCTGGGACCGGTCGTCCATCTCGTGTCCATCTTGGGTAGAGGCACGGCCGGGCTCTTGTACCACCCGAGGTGTATCCTTGAAGGCCTTTGAAGAAGCACTGACTTGCTTCCTTTGACACTGTCCAGCCTCTGTTCCAGGCAGCCTCTCCTAGGCATCGCCTTCCCAGTGGAAAACATTGCATTTGTGCCAAGGGGCACTGCAAAGTCCTTGAAGAGGGCAAGCCCTGCTCAGCAGAAAGAAAACCACCCCTGTTGTATCCACAGCATTCCCATGCCAACGCAACACGTGACAGCTCTTGGGAAGAAAGAAACCTCATGGCAGTCCAAAGCAGAGCAGTGGGGGCAGCTGGCTGGTCCCGATTCCTGTGGGTAGCACAGGTGGCTGCCCTGTCCCGGATGCTGCGCTGTGGCCTGCTCGAGCTCCTCCGCCGCCTCCCGGTCCGCACAGACCTGAGCCAATGGCGACTTTGCTGCCCCAGGGGAGCTCTGGCGTGCGTGGCGCCGGGCTTGGTCTTGCTTTGCTCAATCAGCGAGATCGAGAAGTGACGGTAGAATCAGCCAATCGCAGCGAGGGGCGGGCTCTAAGACGTCACGAACTCCTCTCCCTTTCCCCGAGCTCCGCCATTTCTCGTAAACCTCGCCTGAGGAGGCGGCTCCGCGCTGGGCCCGGTCCGGGCATCGGGCCAGGAACCGCTGCTGCCTGAACCGGCGGGGAGCTCGGGGTGAGCGGGAGCTGAGGGCGGTGGGAGCTGGGGGTGAGTCCGGGATGGGCCGGACCCACCTGGAGCCCTGGCAAGAGCCCGAGCCGGGCAAGGGATGTTTGAGAGAGGCCCCGGGCCTGTGCGGGAAAATTGACGTGGCCAGAGGTTTGTGTGCCCAAAGGAGACAGAGGAGTCCTGTAAAAGTGACATTATTGATGAACTAAGAGAGAGGCTATGCAGCATTTGCCGTGCGATCTCTAAAACGCTGTCTCCTTTTTATCCTCATTTTCCGTCTGCATCTCCCTCTCCTTTCCCTGCTGGCTGAGGTACTTGGAAGGTTCCGACTTCCGGATCTTCCTCCTGCATGTCCCCCTTAATATGCACCCCTTCTTTTGTATAACATCCGATATTCAGGGCCCTGTTAAGTGTTTCTTCTCGAAGTTCAGGAATTGTCCAGGACTTCGGCAGAGCATGTGTATCTGTAAATTAGTAATATTTACTGAAAATTATGGTTTCTCCCGTTACTTCCTTTTATACGGATCCCTGGCCCTAACTCAAGGCACATTCATGTTACTCCGTTCAATCTCTCCTCTTATTTTCTCAAAAATTATCTTTGCTAACTTTAATTAGCATTTTTAAATTTCTTTTCCTGCGTCCTCTTTGGTTTTGGGATTATAAATGGGTGCTTTTCCCCAGCAGTGTTAATCTGCATTTCTCAAACTCCTCTGTGGCTGCCGGAAACCAGCGCTAATCTTCCAGAGCAGTCTTGCATGACTCACATGTGGTCCTCCCCCACAATCTGCTTTTAACTTGCTATCTTTAGCGTTAGAGAATAAAGGCATTACTTGATTCTGGCCCAGATGTGTTACAGAAATCTTTTCATCCACTTATAGACCGAGTGTGCAGAGAAAATCATTCCAAGACATGTAAATTTTACTAGATTTTTTCTAAATTTCATACAGTCTGGACCCATTGAAATCCACTGGATTGATATTCATTGTTTCCAAGTTGTGCAGTTCTTAGTATTTGCTTCATTGTTGGACGCGGATTTCTTTGCTTCTGATTCTGTCCTTCTGATGTTAATTAGGTCCGCATTCCTGATTTTCCTTCTCAGCCCTTTCCAGACCAGCAGTCTCCACCACCGCCAGGAGCTGTCTGAGGTGGGTGTTCCTTGATGTTTCCTGATGGTCGCTGATTTTTTGTTAATGGTGGTTATCTCTGTGGGTATCTTTTGGGCCATTCCCAGTCTGTTGAGATGTTAAACTCATCTCTGTTGAGTGTAGAAAAAACCCTTTAAAATTCCTTTCCCCAAGGCAAAGACAAACAAAGCCTGAGTACTGAAACAAAATTTTAAATAACTGAAAGCTGGTGTATTTTCCAGCAGGGGACCAGTTTTTTTTTTTTTTTTGTGATTTTCCAATCTACCCCAGCCCAGTGTGTGAGTGTAACTGAGAGCCAGAGTGGAATTGTGCCGCTGTGTTCCCCAGCAGCTGTGGCAGTGCAGGCACAGAAAGCAGCGAAGCTGCAGCAGTGGCAGCAAGGATTGGCCCCAGTGGCTGGAGATGCCAAAGGAGGGTGGCCAGGCAGAGGATTTGAGCAGAGGATGTGTGGGCAGGCCCAGGGGCTTCCCCCGCTGTGGAGCCCTGGCTGCTGCTGCGTTGCCTTCAGTGCAGGCTCAGTGGGGCCTCCCGTGCTGGTGCTGCAGGCGGGAAGTGCAAATGTGCGGGGCTGGAGAGCCCCTGAGCCCAGGGTGAGGGGTCCCCCCGTGCTGAGCTGTGCTGGGGCTGTTTCTGTGCTCAGGGACACTTGGCATGGGCCACGGCACTTGGCCACCAGTGGGGCTTCTGTGCACTCCTCAGGCAGGACCCGATGTCCTGGTTGGATGTTGGGAACAGCAAAGTGCCAAGGCAGGCTCTGTGCCAGCCCAGCTTCCTGTGGGAAAGATTTCACAGGAGACAGGATTGTGGCCGCAGCCTGTTTGAAATATACATCCCTTATCTCCACCCCCTACTAGATGGAGAATTACCAGGTTAAGTAATTCCAAACACCAGTTCCAAGGGAGAGAATTGAATATCTGCCCTGGGTCTGGCTCTTATTCTTGCCAAAGCCAATGGCAAAAGCTGTACCTGTGGCAGCTTGGTTTCTGTCACCATCTTTCAAAGAAGTTTATTTCCCCATTCATTCTTTCTGCCTGTTCTGAGCTCTGGGGGTGCCAGGGCTTGTGTTGTATTCCTAAAGCAGCCATAACCCCCTGAAGGATCTTTCCTGTAAAATGAGTTCCCCATCTAAGTCTGTTCCTTCCACAATGCCTTATCTTGGAATTATTTGTCTCAACAGTTGCTTGATAAGCGTTCCAGTGATTGCTGAAGAGGTCAGAATTGCTTTTGCCCCCCTGTTAGCTGCCATGCTGTCCCCAGCAGATATTTGAGCCTTCCTGCTCAGGGCATTTCAGTGCCAGGCTCTTCCAAGCACACACAGCTCCGCCGGTTGAGCTGACCATGCGGGCGGTGACCTGCGCTTGCTCTAATTCCCTTTCCTTAATCACAGCGTGTCTTGGAACTCTTTTCCCTTCTCCTGCCCTTGTAGACCCATCCATCAACACATTTTGTCCCTCAGGCCAGGGAATGTCTCATCAATCTCTCCTGTGCTGGCTCTGGAGCACTGTCCCTTGAATTCAGCCATGGGTTTGTTGCCAGCCCCTGTGCAGGCTGTTCAAACAGGAGGCTGGGTTAAACCCTTCCCCTGTCCTCAATTCTAAATCCTCCTGTGCCACTGAACAAGTTTCATTCTGTAATCACTGAGCACTGCTCATCCATGTAGAGGCTCTTTTGGTTATCAGAGCTTTAACTTGGTGCCAGACTTGAACAACAGGAGATCCTCCTGCCATCAGTTTTGGGCGTCCCATTAAAGCTGTGGCTGCACAATTCTGCAGACATTGAGACCACTCTGGCCCCTGGGTTAAACATTTTTGCTCAAGAATCCCTTTGGCATGGCCCTGTCTAACATCCACTTTTTAAAAAGCGAGGTTCATTTTCCTGGTAAATATTTAAAGTTTTAATAAAAGGCAATAAGAGACAAACAATAAAGCAAAAGGTTATAACAGCAGGATGCTTGGCCTTCAGCCAGGAGCACACCCTAACTCAGAAAGCATTTCCTTAAATGCATCAACCTCTTGCATGTTCATCGGTCTTTCATGCATTGTTCAAACACATTCCCCCCCAACCTGAAAAGCAACATTTTTTCCTTCACTGGAGGTCTGGTGTCCCTTAATCCAAGAATGTGGAAAATTTCCTGATAATCTTTTCTACCATTCTCTGAGTTAGTTACATGAACAAAAGCTTTTTACCTCACCAGGTTATAGTCCAAGAAAAATATATTTATCGTAGTGCTTTTTATAAGTTTTGTTAAGAGGAAAACTAAAAGAAACTATATTAATACAGCCAGTTTTCCAACATTATACATATAGCATTCATTTTAATATTTGCCAAAAGCCAATAATGTAATATGTACTGTAACACACATACAATTAAAATTTCTTTTGTGAGTCTGGAAGAGCCATGGCTGGGGCAACAATCATTTTGGTTTTATTTTGTTTTCTGAAGTTTTGCTGTTTCTTGAATCTGTGCCACAACATTGAGGTTATCTGAGTTTAAAAACTCGTACAAAGTTCTGGCTGGAACAGAGAATCCTCAGTCCAGGTCCTGCAATTCCTTATTAGTCCTCAGAATTTTCCCAGTTCTGTTTTATTGCTGGATAATGTTACTTCTGAGATTCCCTGGTCCTTCTCTGGGTCAAATCAGCAGAAACCTTCAGTCAATAGATGTCCCAAATATTTAACCTTTTTCCATTCTATTTGCGCTTTGCTTTCCCCAAGTACTGAAAGATACTTTTAGTCTGAACATTCAGCCATTTCACAGAGGCTTCTTCTACTTGGCTGAAGTACTTGAGAGGTACAGACTTCCCAATGCACCCACTGCATCCCCCTTGGCTGAGCAGCAGTCTGTGTGGTCAGTTAATAACATTTTCTGAACCTGATGGCTTCTGCTGTCACTTCCTTGTGTGCACGTCCCTGGCCCTGTCTCCAAGCGGATTCCCAGCATCTGTTTGTAAAGACACTTTCCTGTTCTCCCTTCCATGGGGGTCCAGGCAGAGCCGCAGCTCCCAGCGTTCCCCACCTGGACCCCACCTGCCCCCCCGGGCCCCAGCGCCCCCGGGAGGGGAATTTGGGGAGGTGGGAGGGGGCAGCGCCAAGGCCGGGCCCCCCCGCGCTGCCGTGGCGGGAGCGGCTGCAGTGGGGACCGAGTGCGGGCGGGAGCGGCCGAGAGCCCAGCGCTGCCCCAGCCCGAGCTGCCCCAGCTCCATCCCTGCCCCTGCGCTGGGATGCTGTGGGTTTGGGGGGAAGAGGGAGCCGGCAGGGGGTGCTGGGCCTGGGGGCAGCAGGAGAAGGGAAGGAGAAGCAGGGCTGGAGAACAAAATGGTCAAAGGATGCACGTGGGGGAAGAAGGTGGGATTGTGCAAGAGGAGGAGGAATATTAGGAGGAAGAGGAGTGAAAGGAAGAGAAGGGATACAGGAGGAGGAGCAGAAACAGGAAGGAGCACAAGGTTCCACCCCTCCCTGTATCTGCAGCCACCCCCCAGCCCCAGGAGCGTTGCTTCCCCCTCATGCAGCAGGTGACCGGAGAGAGGGATCCACAATTTTCACTGCAATGAATCTCGGTGTTTTGGAAAGTTACTGGGTAAAAGGTTTGTTTTTTGGTTTTTTGCAGGGTCTGAATATTTGTATTTTGCAGGGCTTTTTGCCGAATTTTGCTGCTTGTAGTGGGGTCTTTTTGTGTCTTGACGTTTTGGAGAGCTTTGAGTTGGGATCTTGGTGTTTTAGAGGTCCTTAGACATACAAGATGTCCAGTGAATTCCTGAGATGAACTTGGGCAAGGAGCAATTCCCAGTCCTTGGACCTCTCTTCTGTTTTTTTCCTCCAGAACCAGCTTTTTTATTCCTAAGGCATTAGGGGATGAAGAATAAGAAAAAGCCCCAGAGATCCCTCAGGAGGAGGGGCTGCAAACCCAGCCCAGGGAGCTGCGAGGAGGAAAGACCCTCCCTGAGCCGGGAAGGCGGCCGGAGATGCAGGCAGAGCTCAGAGCTGGTGGAGAAGCCTCATGGAGGGGAGAAGCCCCACAAGTGCTTGGAATGTGGGAAGGGTTTCAGCTGCAGGTCCAGCCTGATCCGGCACCAGATGATCCACACTGGGGAACGGCCCTATGAGTGTGGGAAATGTGGGAAGAGCTTCAGGCACATCTCCCACCTGTTGCGGCACCAGGTGATTCACACAGGGGAACAGCCCTACACCTGCTTGGAATGTTTGAAGAGCTTTGGGGACAGCTCTGGCCTCAGGAACCACCAGCGCATCCACACCGGGGAACGGCCCTACAAGTGTCCTGTGTGTGGGAAGAGGTTTCAGAGAAGCTCCCATCTTCTCCTACATGAGCGGATTCACAGAGAGGAGAGGCCCTTCCGCTGCCCCGACTGCGGGAAGGGATTCAAACGCAACTCCCATCTCACCAGACACCGGCGCATCCACACTGGGGAGAGGCCCTATGAGTGTCCTGAGTGTGGGAAGAGCTTCTCCAGGAGCTCTCACTTGACCAAACACCAACGGAGGCTCCACTAAGGGAAGCCCTGTGAGTGCCCCGAGTGTGGGAAGAGCTTCGTGCTCTGCTCCAGCTCCATCCCCATGGGAGGATCGGTGTTGGATGATCCCCAGTGACCCCCGTTGGGCAGAGCCCTGGTGATCCGTGGTCCTGCTGATCCCTGTTGGGAAGACACATGGCTGGGGGATCTCTACATCATCCTGTCTTCCTCTGGGCACCTGGATGAACGCAGGGACAGGAACATCCACTGGGACACAAGCAGAGGGAATTCCTTGGGGTGAGTGGATTTTTTGACTTTCAACCCCAGAAAATCTTCTGTGTTCAATTCTCTCTTCTGGTGGCATCCAGGAATACTGAATGGTCTTGGAGGTCTTTTCCAGCCTCAGTGATTCCAGGATTTTGATTTTCTGTTGCCCAAGGGTGTCTTCTGCAGCCAAATACTGATAAACTGGGGTAAAGACCAAGATTTTGGAGACAGTGGAGTGGAAACCCCTCCAGAAAAGGTTCTTCCCTCCCTCCCAAATTCGTGGATCCTCAGCTCACACAGATATGGAAATCCTTTTCTTTTGGCCTTGATTTGCTTTTCATTTCTCTTCATCCCTTGAAATCATCCAACCTTGGGGTAAAAATAAAGACATTGAACCGAGACAGGGGTGGGGACCTGGGAGGATGTAGTTATTATGTCGAGATGGACACAACTGGCATAATCACCAATCCTTTATTAAAAACTTCTCGTGCCTTTGTTCAATGAACTTCTTTCAGGCAAATCTGTCTCTTTCCTCATAGGCAGCTCCACACAGCTCTGACTCCTCTCCTCTCTGCAAGTTTCCTTCTACATGACTGGCTAAACCCCAACCTGTCCCTCACACAACTTCTTACCTTATCTGTCCCTTGCACAGCTGCATGTCCCTTACCTACCCACAGCACAACCAGCACACTCCATGCCAAGCTGCAGCAGACCCTGGGTCTCAAGCTCCAACTCCAGCAGCAGCTTGTGGCCAGCTGACCCCTCTTTTATAACACCCACCCTCATTGGGCAGGCAAGGTTGTTTCCACTCCTCAGTAATCAGTACAGCTGAAATTCATTGGGAAAGATTGCCTTCTGCACTATCCTTAGAACCCATCTTCCCACCCCTGAACTTCCATTTCCAGGCACTGAGAACCCCCTAAACCTCCATTCCCGGGCAGGGGAACCCCGGAATCCCCATTTTGGGTCCTGTGAGCCCCCTCAATCCTCTTTCCTGGCATTGGGACCCCCCTGTACCTCCTTTCCCAACATCTCCACCTTCCTGTACCCCCTTATCTGGCACGGAGACCCCCCCTTGAACGTTCATTTCAGAGCACCAGGACCCCTCTGTACCCCCTTCCCAGTCCAAAACCCCATACAACCCCTTATTTGGAACCTGGAACCAACCTGAACCCTCATTCCCGGGCACGGCAACCATGCTGAACCCCCATTTCTGGGCACCGGGACCCCCCTGAACCTCAATTTTCAGGCACCAGAACCCCTTGAGCCCCAGAACCCAGAAAGGGAACCCTCCTGAGCCCCATTTCCTGGGCACCCACTGCATCCCGTTATCCGGCACCGGGACCCCTGAACCCCCATTCCGCTGCACCGGGACCCCGTGTGCCCCCATATCCGGGAATTAAACTCTTCCAAACCCTCCATTCTCACACACTGGGACCACCCTGCACACCTTTATCCAGCACCAATGCCCCCCTGCACCCCCTTTCCTGGTCCTCTCCCTCTCAGAGACCCCAGCCCCCTTTTCCTTGACCCCAGGACCCCCTGGACCCCCATTCCTGCCTTTCCCAGCCCCCACCCTCCACTTTCCTTAATCCATGCACCCCTTTTCCTGGGTACAGGCACCCCCTGTGTTGGAGTCAGTGAGTCAGGGGTCTCTCTGAATTCTTCAGAGAGAAATCAGAGTGCAGGGATTGAATTAAAGCCTTTGGATGGATTGAAGTATATTAAGCCACGCACACATAAAGTAGACATTTAAGTAGAAGTAAGTTAGTAATTTTAGGGTGAGTTCTAATGCTTTTAGTAAGTGGACGGTTTTAAATGCCAGAGTAGCAGTGCAAGTTCTAGTGAAGGTTGAAACATACTGATATCTTCAGCAAGAGGCTCCAGGCCCACAGTTGTAGACAGGACTTAGACATAATAGAGCTATGTAAGAATACTGCTTACATTTTTCAGAAGAACAAGATAGGTTGTATGAGTAGTTATATACATAACCTAGCGTGCTAAGAAACTAGAATTCTAATAGGTTAAGAAGTGGTGGTCCGAGCTTGCATCTCAGTTTGTTGGAAAAATCCTATATAAGAGTATGTATTGGGGAGAGTTGTTGCTTTTAGCCATTCTGGCTTTTAGCCATTTGCTTATTGCCACTGCATTTGCCATTGCTTTGCCATTGCTTTTTGCTATTGCCTGTTGAGACTGATGTGCTTTGTAATAAGATGTGCTTTGTAATAAATAACCTTTTTAACTATTAGCTGCTTTGCTTATTTAGAAGATTACCTGACAAAGTAAGAGCCTGAGAGCTCAGAGTAGGTGCTTAGAGCACTGGAGGTCTGGGAACCTCAATTCTGGTGCCCCGTGAGTGGAACGTTGGTTTGTTCCTTTACTAATAACTTTAAATTACTGTTGGGCCTCCTCAAAGGCCTCAAATAAGTGTGGTAAGGAGAAAGCCAGAAGAAAGGCCCTGCTGACTGCTGGGAGAAGCAAGCACAGCTGGGAGAGACTGGGATTTCTCATTGCCTATCTTATATTGAGGTGAGCAACTTTGGGGTAATCTAGGAGCATGGGAAATATTATGCCAAAAGAGCAGAAATGAGAAAAAACACAAAGCTTATGATGATATATTTAAGATAAGCTGAGTGCTGAGGTATATTCATAGAGAAGGGGGAAATATATTTTAAAGAACAGAAATAAAGAGTATAGGAAAGGATCTAGAACTTATAATGATGTATTTAAGATGAGCTGAGTGTTTAGGTAAATCCACAGAGAAGGGGGAAAATATATTTAAAGAACAGAAGTAAGAGTATGGGAAAGGATACAGAATTTATAATGACGTATTTAAAGTAAGCTAAGTGTTGTAGTGAGTCCATAGAGATGGGGAAAGTGTATTTGAGGAGCAGGAATATATGTATGATTATTTAGAATCTTTATTAAGGAGAAATGGTTTTAGTGTTCCAGATAAAAAGTTAAGAGAACTGTTAATATATGTTAGAAAGAATTTTCCAAATGTAGATCCCGATTCTGTTTTAAGTGAAACTTTCTGGGATCGAGTTGGTCTGAAACTTTTTGATGATGTTTGTTTAGGAGATAGAAAAGCTCCTTTGTTATTACCGTCTTAGGAATTGATCAGAGAATCTTTAAGTGAGCCACTTACTAATTCTGAAAAGACAGAGACTTCTTCACTGACTTCTCGATTGGTGTCACAATATATTGCAAATTGCCGTGATTTTTTTCAAGCACAAATCCAGGGGACCCCGTCCCCACCGTGCCCCACAGCCGGGAGAGCGGCTCCGGGGCCCGGCCGGCAGCACCGCCTTTGGTGCCGCTCGAGCCGTGTTTTGTGAGCGCAGGGGCCCTGGTTAGTCAGTCTGGTCAGAAGAAAGCCCGAGGAAGCCTGGCCGAGGCTGCTGAGCCGGCGCAGCCCGTGCCCGCCCCACGCCGTGTGTTCAAAGCAATCCCTGGAACGGAGCCCCCCCTTCCCACCCGCGCGGCAGCTTCACCGCGGCTGCAGTGGCTGCTCAAGGAATTCCCAACCCCGCACAACCCATGCGGGAAACAGTGTTTGAAAAGAGGAGGGGAAATGGGAGGGGAGAGGACAGGGCAGCACGGGTGAGAGCGAGTGGGAAGAGACAGATCTGTCTCCGGCTGTCGGGAATGCTGGGGAGGAGATGATTGCCCAGTTTCAGGGAAACCTGAGATACCAAGATTAGAGTCCCTCAGCCCTCCCGTGCCGTGCAGAGTCCAGTGCTGCAAAGAAGAGGAGGAAAGGGGGGTGGGGGGATGCCAAGAACTGCCTTTATCGACCTTGTTGGGGACAAACGGAGCAAGGGAACATGATAACGGATTCAGTTCTATTTTCACAGTTCTTTTATGTTAAAGTAAAGTTTTTGTTTATTCATTGTTTTCAAAAAGATGCTGAAATTATTGGAATGGTGAAGGTACAGGACATTTCATATCTTATTTGAATAGATATCACCTATATTTAGTAATCTGTTATTGCTCAGATATGAGTGGACACTTGTCCAAATATCAACATTGAGTTTTAATTTTCCTATAGTTAATTATTTAAAAAAACAAAACAGCTTCTAAGTCTTTGTAATGCCCTCATTATGAATTAATAAGTTTTGAATTTCTTTAAAGAAGAAACTTGCAAATTTATGCCTCACAGATTTATTACCAGTATTTGAGCTTTCCCTTCAAACCAAATTGTAATAGATTTCTAGTTTACATTTCTCAAATTATCAATGAAATGCTTCATGAACACAAATCAGAACCACTTCTAGGACCATCATTTGAACTTTCCTTTATAAAAAACAGCATTTCTAATTTTTAAGCCAAAATTTCCATATTTAATTTCAAAACCATTGTATTAAGAGTATGAATTCTGTATTACAGAATGATTTTGATTTCTATTTTATTGTTTAACCTGAATTCTTTCAACATTCCAAGTAAATTTTAGAAAACCTCCAAACATGCCCCTGAATCAAATGTATGAAGATAATTAGTTAAGTTGTAAATTTAATATTCCTTTGTTTTCTTTTTTATTCATTCTCTCTCTTATTTTAGCAGGTCTCCTATGACCTGACCCTGTGCTGTCTCATGATTTTAAGTATTTTTCAGAGTTCCAAGAAAATTATCTGAGTTTCGCTGAAAGCCTCTTCTGAATTTCTAGTCTTGTGGTTTTCCCCAGTTGTTATTACAGAAGCACTCCAGCAGCCTGCCATGTTCAAAGCATCTCATCCTGAGGAAAAATTTCAGAGAGAACAAGCTGCTGAAGGAGTTTGATTTCTTTCTCACCCTGAAATGTTTAATTGTAGCTTTTGTTCTTAAGAGTCTTGTTTTTTAATAAAAGGTGTCAGGGTTCTCTTCCAATTAGAATTTAGGCAGAGGCCAGGCCTTAATTCTACCTGGAAGGGAAATATTGTGTAAACCCAGGTGTTTGCTGCATCAAAATAATGCTCCAGTCATTTTGACTTGGCAATTTGACCCTATCAATATGGCAGCTGAAGCTAATTTTGTGGTGAATTCAATGCTCATTTTCTAGTGATGAACATCTAATTCCTCATTGAATCAAGGCTTCTCAGCTGTTTACAGACTCTGGGGTGATGACACAGTTTTTTAAGGATTGATGATTATCTAGATTTATAAATGTATGTCTATTATTTAAAGTATTTTTGATTGTTGTGTTGTGTTTTACCTGCAGAAGTTTGTGAACTTTTTTTTTAAAGTGGGGGAATCAGTAGTATTGTAGAATTTTTTTGTTAGATAATAGTCTAAGAAAAATATGAGGTTCAATTATGTGTTATATTTATGCTTGTGCTTTGTTTGCTTTTAGTATTACAGATTTGTCAGTTAGCCAACTTAAAGTAAATGCTTAAGTAACTTTAGTTAATGTATTAAGTTTAAATATCATATGTCTGTCCAACACAACCCCAGAAAAACTCCTTTTCACTTGTTTAGCTATCCTTGTAGTTATATTGTTAATGCAAATCTGTGTGTGCTTTGCCATGATGCCCATTTGTTCCTGAATGAAGCAGGTGAAGTTTTGCTCTGATGACTGGGTGAAAGGAGCAGGGCTGGCCAAGACCCTCCTGAAATAGCCAAGGGCAAGGCTGGGTTGGCCTCTGTGTTTGCCACCAAGAAGATTTTTAGCTCTGCTGCTGGCTGCAATCCAGCAGGCGTTGAGCGGTGGGGACACACGCTGTGCCAGACCTTGATGAAAGGGATGACCTTCTCTGCTACCAGAGGGCCCCCAGGAGGAGAAAATGGGCCAAGTAGCCTGCAAGTGATATGAGTCTCAGAATGGTACAGTTTGGATGGTTTGTTTAGTGAATTGGAATTCAGCATCATGGATGAAAAAGTTTTTTGGTGCTAATCATGGTGCCTTGTTTTCTCCATGCATTTCACAAATGATTAATAAGTCTGTTAAGGGAATCTTTATGGTTCTAAGAGGAGGGGGAGATGTTGGAGTCAGTGAGTCAGGGGTCTCTCTGAATTCTTCAGAGAGAAATCAGAGTGCAGGGATTGAATTAAAGCCTTTGGATGGATTGAAGTATATTAAGCCACTCACACATAAAATAGACATTTAAGTAGAAGTAAGTTAGTAATTTTAGGGTGAGCTCTAATGCTTTTAGTAAGTGAAAGGTTTCAAATGCCACAGTAGCAGTGCAAGTTCTAGTGAAGCTTGAAAACAGCAAGAGGCTCCAGGCCCACAGTTGTAGACAGGACACAGACATAATAGAGCTGTACTAAGAATATTGCTTACACTTTTCAAATAGAACAAGATAGGTTGTATGCGTAGTTCTATACGTAACCTGGTGTGCTAAGAAACTAGAATTCTCATAGGTTAAGGAGTGGTTGTCCGAGTTTGTGTCTTAGCTTTTTGGGAAAATCCTATATAAGGTATGTATTGGGGAGAGTTGTTGCTTTTCAGCCGTCGGCTTTTAGCCATTGGCTTTTGCCAGGGCTTTTAGCCATCTGCTCTTTGCCAGGCTTTTGCTTTGCTACTGCTTTGCTATTGCTTTACTGCGTGCCTTTTGAGACTGATGTGCTTTGTAATAAAAGGTGTTTTGTAATAAATAACCTTTTTAACTGTTAGCTGCTTTGCTTGTTTAAAATAACCTGACAGAGTAGGAGCCAAGAGCTCTGGAGGTCCGAGAAGCTCACAGGGAGCAGCTGAGGATAACGGAGGGGAGAGATGTGAAAGGAGAAATAGGGAGAAGGGTGGACACTCCCTGTGGGGAGATGAATGTGAGGCACTTGATCAGCAGCCTGGAATGGCTGGAGTTCCTGTGGGCTCTGTGAACACTCAGTGCCAGCACAACCACGAGGTGATAACCCCGTTCCTCATGGAGCGCAGAGCTGAGCGTGGGGCAGAGCAGGTCCCGTCAGGCCCTGGCCTGGGAATGACCCTGGAGCCCCTCAAAACCTCCCTGGGAATCACCCCAGAGCCCCCAGCACTCCTTGTGCCCATCCCTGGGGCTTCCTGCCCCTCCCCAGTGACTCTGTGGCTCTCCCAGTCCATCCCAGTCCCTCCCAGTGCCACCTCAGTTCATCCCACTGTCCCCATAGTCCCTCCCAGACCCTGCCCGTCCTTCTCAGTCAATTCCCAATCTATGCTCAGTCATTCCCAGCCTTCTCAGGCCACTCCCAGTCCTCCACCCTCTTTCCCAGTGCACCCCTAGTGCCTCCCAGTCCATTTCCAGTCTCTCTCAGTGCCACACCAGCCCTCTCCCATCTCTCCCAGTGCCCCCAGTTTTGCCATCTCACTGTGGCCCTCGAGCTCCCAGCCCAGCCCTGGCTGCCTGCTCTGCTCTGTGATGGATTTCTACCCTGCCCAGATCCAGCTGAGGTGGTTCCAGGGCCAGCAGGAGCTCTCAGGGCATGTGGTGGCCACTGACCTGGTCCCCAATGGGGACTGGACCCACCAGCTCCTGGTGCTGCTGGAAATCCCTCACCCAGTGTGGGGTCACCTCCAGCTGCCAGGTGGAGCACGTCAGCCTGGAGCACCCCCTGAGCCAGCACTGGGGCACAGCCTGGACCCCACAGTGCAGGGGGAGTGGGGAAGGTACTGGAGGGGCTGGGAGAGCAGTTGGGATGTGCTGGGAGTAATTGGGAGGAACATTGAGATAGTTTGGTTTAAACTGGGAGTAAGGATGGGGGTTGTCAGGGTCCACACTACATGCGGAGGCCTGAGAGGTTCTTTTAAGGATCTCAAAGCGCAAAAGACACAGCAGGGGACAAAACCTCTCCCCATAAGGGTATCATGAATGTATTGATAAACAGCTACATTGTCAGGTTTGGGGTTTTGAATTGGCCATATAGGGAAGTTTCACAAGTCCTGTATAACCGGTTTGGTCCCTTCTTTGGCATCAGAGGGAAGAGGGTATTGTTTTACATTTGCAGGTAATTGCATAGGTGATTTATAGCCAGCAGTGAATTTTATTTCATGCATAATTTGCAAGCAGGCAGATTTGTGAATGTTTTTGAGGAGTTGGTTGGGGGTACCAACTAAAGCTACAAGGTCTCCCCTTTTCAAAGGGTTAAGCCCCCCTGCCCAATAAACCATGCGCTGAGTTGGGGACCATAAGTTACATTTGACTTCTGTTGCTAAGAAAGCTCCGTGTCCCCAGTACTCCCGCGGCACGCGGAGCCGCTGCCCACAAGGCCCCGGCACGGCCCTGGGGCCGATTGCTCGTGCCCTGGGCAGCGCAGCCTGCAAACCCAGGGCTCTGCAGGCCGGGGCTGGGGCTGCCGTGTGCGAGCGTGGCCAAAGCCTCTCAGGGCTCTGGGCACAGCAGGGGCCACAAGGCCACAAGGCCGGGGCTGCTCCGAGCCAGTTCCTGGCTGCTCCACTGCTCATGGGGTGTCAGGGGTGGCCCTTTGTGACACGGGCGTGTCGTGTCATGGCCCTTTGTGATGTGGGACATGGTGGTGGCCAGAGACCCTTGTGACATCAGGGAGCCCCACCCTTCACTGAGGGTATTTAAGGGGCGCAGAGCCCTGGAGTGCTCAGTCCCAGGAGCGCCGCTCTGTGAGGAGGAAGCAGCTCCCAGGATCGTTCTGCGCTGGACTCTGACAGCGACAGACCCTGACAGTGGGAAGGACAAAGGCAACTCCAACTCCCAGTCCCTTGCCCAGCTGGCTGGAAGCCCCCAGCGGGCAGTGATCAAGGGCAGTGGGCAGGTCAGCCCTGCCACTCTCACAGACTGTGGAGAGGAGAGGGCCTTTGCCAAAATGGAGCGAGAGGTTTTCCAGTGGGAAGACGTGACTGTCACAGAGGAGCACGAACCGCACGCTCTGACAGTCCAAAAAATTTGCTGGTGGGAAGCCAGGAGGAGCCAAGAACTGTACCAATTCAAGGTGTGTGTGCAAGTTCGAGAGGTTTGCCCGTGCGCCGATGACACCCATGAAGAGCTGCACCAACGCAAAGAAATTATCCAAGTCCAGCAGCTGCACCAGTGGGAAGAAGATGGAGAGATACACCAAGAGGTGAAGGAGTGGGAAGACAGTGACAGCCAAGAGATAGCCCGATGGGGCAGCGATGACAGTGAGGTCATGGTGGAGATGACAGTGAGGTCACGGACAACAGTGAAGACGAGAGTGATGATGACATCTGGACCGAGCCCTTGCCCTCAGATGAGGATGAGTGGGACGAGGTGAGCATCCTGGAGCTGCCCCCGGAAGAAAATAAAGCAGAGCAGCGATGGAGGGATTTTGTGGCCGAGGGGCTCCCATTGCCTGTCCCTCGTGAGGCCTGGGTTGAGGAGCAGGAACCGGAGCCGTGCAGTCCCTCGTCTGCCTCCCTGGAAGGCCAAGCCCCCGTGGGACACGCGGCTTCTCCCGCCCAGGCCCTCCATGGGCAGCCGGCTCACCCCAGCAAACGTCCCTCCCGCTTCAGGCGGGCGCTGCGGGCGCTGCGGGGGCTGCTCCGCTGTCCCTGCCTGAGGCCACAGCCCGAGGACTGAAGGCAATGAGGAGCAGTTCCGGGCAGCAGAGGCACAGCCCTGGGGGCTCTCCAGCACTGACCTCCTGTCCAGGCACACAAAGCAGCTCGGATGGAGTCTCTGGCTGTGCTTTCTCTGGTGTTGGAGCAGCAGCTGCTCAGGTCAGCTCAGGAAGATGGAGAAGAAAACGAAGATGAAGACAAAGACAAAGACAAAGACAAGGAAGAAGATAAAGACAACAGTGACAACAAGGCAGATGAAGACAACGACAATGAAGAAGAAGACGTAGACAAAGGCGAAGAAGATGATGATGAACGACAACGCAGATGAAGATGAAGACAATGAAGATGAAGACTAAGAATACAGAGAAGACAAAGAAGAATAATTTCAAAATTCATATAAGAAGAATAGTCATATGGATTTAAAAAGAGAAGAATAGTCATAAGAATTTAAGAATTCATAGAAGAGAAGAATAGGAATAGGAATAGGAATAGGAATAGGAATAGGAATAGGAATAGGAATAGGAATAGGAATAGGAATAGGAATTTAGAAACACATAGAAGAAGCAGAGAAGAATAGTTAGAATAGGAAAGAAGAAGTAGAATAGCAAAGAATAGTTAGAAATGAGAATAAGAAAAAGAAGAAAAATTTAAGAATACAGAAATAAAAATAAAATTGAAGGAATAAAACAACTGTCACATTTATTTTTATTATATATTGTGTATTTATATTACTGTATATGATACAAAAACATGAATATACAATGTGTTGTAATTATGATACATAATAATTTCCCAGTCATGTGAATTCTCTGGGCACCCTGTGCCAGGGCCTACCCACCCTCCAGGAGCTGCCAGGGCTGCCCAGGCTGGGATTGTTGGGAGCTCTGTGCTGGGACAGGGCTTGGTTGGGATGGGTCCCTGTCAGCTCAGGATATTCTGTGATTTCATGGAATTTAAGGAGAGTAGGAAGCAGGTGCAGAACAGAGGGTTTGGCTCAGCATAGATCAAATTCCCAAACACTGATGCTTTTCTGAGAACACTGGTAACACTGATAACTCCTTGGAATTATCTCTGCCTGAAACCTGTAGGCTGTGGTGAGGAAGAGGATGAGAAACACGAGGCTTTCCCGTGCTCTCCTCATTCCCCAGCTGGGACAAGGCCGGGGGAGCCGAGTTCACCGGGGCAGCAGCACCGCTCCCTCAGCACGCGGCCAGTTCCAGCTGGAATGGTTGTGTAAGGAAAATTCATCCACAAACACCAGAGGTTTATGTCCAAAAAGTAGCCAGAGGTGTCCTTTTTGCTTTATTCGAATAAAGGGATAGGCCATGGGGCATTCCCCCAGGACCCCCCAAATTTTTGGAGGACATAGCCTCCTTTTTATCCCATTTTCCCGGCCGCTTTTCCCTCTCTCTTTCCCCATTGGCTGAGGTACTTGAGAGGCACAGACTTCCCAAACACCTGACGCCTGAGATTCCCCTCTAATGTATAACCCTCCCTTTTAATTTTTAATTCTTATAGAATTCATGGTTTTCCCTCCCCGTTATTTCTTTCATCTTCTGTTACTCAATTTCATTTACCAGCAAACCTACAGTTTGTTTGTAAAGGCAAATCTCTTTTCCCATTCATCAATCAGTGGAATCCCTCCCATTGTTTCTTTTATCTCTTGGTGCTAACTGTATCTACCAGCAATCTACAGCTTGTTTGTAAAGACAAATGTTACATTCCTCTCAGTGGAATTCCCAGGGTTTCCTCTGTCCCCTCCCCGTCCTGGCGCTCCCCGGTCACTTTCGCCTCTCCCAAGCTGCGGCTTCGGGATCCGCCCGGGACTGGTGACCCCCAGCACCGGGACCCCCCTGAACCCCTGTTCTTGGCACGAGGACCCCCCTGCACTTCCATTTCCGGGCTAACTCCCCTTCCTGGGCACAGAGACCCCCTTGAACGTTCATTTCGGAGCACCGGGACCCCTCTGTTCCCCCTTCCCGAGTCCAAAAACCCCATACAACCCCTTATTTGGAACCTGGAACCGACCTGAACCCTCATTCCGGGCATGGCAACCACGCTGAACCCCCATTTCTGGGCACCAGGACCCCCCTGAACCTCAATTTTCAGGCACCAGAACCCCTTGAGCCCCAGAACCCAGAAAGGGAACCCTCCTGAGCCCCATTTCCTGGGCACCCACTGCATCCCGTTATCCAGCACCGGGACCCCCTGAACCCCCATTCCGCTGCACCGGGACCCCGTGTGCCCCCATATCCGGGAATTAAACTCTTCCAAACCCTCCATTCTCACGCACTGGGACCACCCTGCACACCTTTATCCAGCACCAATGCCCCCCTGCACCCCCTTTCCCTGTCCTCTCCCTCTCAGAGACCCCAGCCCCCTTTTCCTTGACCCTGGGACCCCCTGGACCCCCATTCCTGCCTTTCCCAGCCCCCACCCTCCACTTTCCTTAATCCATGCACGCCTTTTCCTGGCTACAGGCACCCCCTGTGTTGGAGCCAGTGAGTCAGGGGCCTCTCTGAACTCTTCAGAGAGAAATCAGAGTGCAGGGATTGAATTAAAGCCTGTGGATGGATTGAAGTATATTAAGCCACACACACATAAAGTAGACATTTAAGTAGAAGTAAGTTAGTAATTTTAGGGTAAGTTCTAATGCTTTTAGTAAGTGGGCGTTTTTAAATGCCAGAGTAGCAGAGCGAGTTCTAGTGAAGGTTGAAACATACTGATATCTTCAGCAAGAGGCTCCAGGCCCACAGTTGTAGACAGGACTTAGACAGAACAGAGCTATGGTAGGAATACTGCTTACATTTTTCAGAAGAACAAGATAGGTGGTATGAGTAGTTCTATACATATCCTAGCATGCTAAGAAACTAGAATTCTAATAGGTTAAGAAGTGGTGGTCTGAGCTTTCATCTCAATTTGTTGGAAAAATCCTGTATAAGAGTATGTATTGGGGAGAGTTGTTGCTTTTAGCCATTCTGGTTTTTAGCCATTTGCTTATTGCCACTGCATTTGCCATTGCTTTGCCATTGCTTTTTGCTATTGCCTGTTGAGACTGATGTGCTTTGTAATAAGATGTGCTTTGTAATAAATAGCCTTTTAAACTATTAGCTGCTTTGCTTGTTTAGAAGATTGCCTGACAAAGCAAGAGCCCGAGAGCTCAGAGTAGGTGCTTAGAGCACCGGAGGTCCGGGAACCTCAATTCTGGTGCCCGTGAGTGGAACGTTGGTTTGTTCACTTTACTAATGACTTTAAATTACTGTTGGGCCTCCTCAAAGGCCTCAAATAAATGTGGTAAGGAGAAAGCCAGAAGAAAGGCCCTGCTGACTGCTGGAGAAGCAAGCACAGCTGGGGAAGAGACTGGGATTTCTCATTGCCTATTATAGAGGTGAGCAACTTTGGGGTAATCTAGGAGCATGGGAAATAATTTGCCAAAAGAGCAGAAATGAGAAAAATAACAAAGCTTATGATTATATATTTAAGATAAGCTGAGTGCTGAGGTATATTCATAGAGAAGGGGGGAAATATATTTAAAGAACAGAAATAAAGAGTATAGGAAAGGATCTAGAACTTCTAATGATGTATTTAAGATGAGCTGAGTGTTTAGGTAAATCCACAGAGAAGGGGGAAAATATATTTAAAGAACAGAAGTAAGAGGATGGGAAAGGATACGGAATTTATAATGACGTATTTAAAGTAAGCTAAGTGTTGTGGTGAGTCCATAGAGATGGGGAAAGTGTATTTGAGGAGGAGGAATATATGTATGATTATTTAGAATCTTTATGAAGGAGAAATGGTTTTAGTGTTCCAGATAAAAAGTTAAGAGAACTGTTAATATATGTTAGAAAGGATTTTCCAAATGTAGATGCCGGTTCTGTTTTAAGTGAATATTTCTGAGATCGGGTAGGACTGAAACTTTTTGATGATGTTTGTTTAGGAGATGGAAAAGCTCCTTTGTTTATTACCGTCTCCAGAATTGATCAGAGAATCTTTAAGTGAGCCACTTACTAATTCTGAAAAGACAGAGACTTCCTTGTAAGGAAGGATAAATCTGGAAAATCTTACAAGTATAAAAGCTTAGATTCTGAGAATATAGAAACCACAAGCGACATAGAAATGAAAGCCGTCTCTGAGATACCAAACCTCAGTTACTAAATAACCAAAAGACAATGAGATGGCCGGCAGAGGATAATCCCCTCCTGATTAAACAATGCCCGCTCCTGGAGAAGCAGGTCCAAAGGCCACAGAAGATCCTCCTAGGGTCCAAAGAGTAGTTTTTAGAGTTTAAAGTGTAACACAGTATGGTAATAGAATGATTCCTATAGGCTTTATGTAAATGCTATAGAATTTGTATCTTGTGTTAGATTGGTTACTGGAAATTAGAATATGCAACATAGGAGAAGATTTATTGTATTGTCAACGGGAAATCGCTCTCTCCTCTCTCTTCTCTTCTCTCTTCTTCTTCTCCTCTTCCCCTCCTCTCTCTCCTCTTCCCCTCCTCTCTCTCACCATCCCCCTTCACCCTCACTCTCTTTCTGTCCTGCTTAAGAGCTGTGGCTGGCGGCTCTTAGCAGGACTCTTTCCACCCACACCCTAATAATAAATCGCTACATAGTAACTAGCTTATAGAGTGCCTGAGTTTGTCCTAGAAGCCGTCCACCGACACAAAGTATTCTACACTTCCTCACTGACTTCTCGATTGGTGTCACAATATATTGCAAATTGCCGTGATTTTTTTCAAGCACCAATCCAGGGGACCCCGTCCCCACCGTGCCCCACAGCCGGGGAGAGCGGCTCCGGGGACCGGCCGGCAGCACCGCCTTTGGTGCCGCTCGAGCCGTGTTTTGTGAGCGCAGGGGCCCTGATTAGTGAGTCTGGTGAGAAGAAAGCCCGAGGAAGCCTGGCCGAGGCTGCTGAGCCGGCGCAGCCCGTGCCCGCCCCACGCCGTGTGTTCAAAGCAATCCCTGGAACGGAGCCCCCCCTTCCCACCCGCGCGGCAGCTTCACCGCGGCTGCAGCGGCTGCTCAAGGAATTCCCAACCCCGCACAACCCATGCGGGAAACAGTGTTTGAAAAGAGGAGGGGAAATGGGAGGGGAGAGGACAGGGCAGCACGGGTGAGAGCGAGTGGGAAGAGACAGATCTGTCTCAGGCTGTCGGGAATGCTGGGGGAGGAGATGATTGCCCAGTTTCAGGGAAACCTGAGATACCAAGATTAGAGTCCCTCAGCCCTCCCGTGCCGTGCAGAGTCCAGTGCTGCAAAGAAGAGGAGGAAAGGGGGGTGGGGGGATGCCAAGAACTGCCTTTATCGACCTTGTTGGGGACAAACGGAGCAAGGGAACGTGATAACGGATTCAGTTCTATTTTCACAGTTCTTTTATGTTAAAGGTTTTTGCTTATACATTGTTTTCAAAAAGATGCTGAAATTATTGGAATGGTGAAGGTACAGGACATTTCATATCTTATTTGAATAGATATCACCTATATTTAGTAATCTGTTATTGCTCAGATATGAGTGGACACTTGTCCAAATATCAACATTGAGTTTTAATTTTCCTATAGTTAATTATTTAAAAAACAAAACAGCTTCTAAGTCTTTGAAATGCCCTCATTATGAATTAATAAGTGTTGAATTTCTTTAAAGAAGAAACTTGCAAATTTATGCCTCACAGATTTATTACCAGTATTTGAGCTTTCCCTTCAAACCAAATTGTAATAGATTTCTAGTTTACATTTCTCAAATTATCAATTAAATACTTCATGAACACAAATCAGAACCACTTCTAGGACCATCATTTGAACTATAAAATTTAATTTGAGCCAAAATTTCCATATTTAATTTCAAAACCATTGTATTAAGAGTATGAATTCTGTATTACAGAATGTTTTTGATTCCTATTTTATTTTTTAACCTCATTCTTTCAACATTCCAAGTAAATTTTAGAAAACTTCCAAACACGCCCCTGAAGCAAATGTATGAAGATAATTAGTTAAGTTGTAAATTTAATATTCCTTAATATTCCTTTGTTTTCTTTTTTATTCATTCTCTTTCTTATTTTAGCAGGTCTCCTATGACCTGACCCTGTGCTGTCTCATGATTTTAAGTATTTTTCAGAGTTCCAAAAAAATTATCTGAAAGCCTCTTCTGAATCTCTAGTCTTACAGTTATCCCAAGTTCAGCCTGCCATGTTCAATGCATCTCATCCTGAGGAAAAATTTCAGAGAGAACAAGCTGCTGAAGGAATTTGGTTTCTTTCTCACCCTGAAATGTTTAATTGTAGCTTTTGTTCTTAAGAGTCTTGCTTTTTAATAAAAAGGTGTCGGGGGTTCTCTTCCAATTAGAATTTAGGCAGTGGCCAGGCCTTAATTCTGCCTGGAAGGGAAATATTGTGTAAACCCAGGTGTTTGCTGCATCAAAATAATATTCCAGTCGTTTTGACTTGGCAATTTGACCCTATCAATATGGCAGCTGAAGTTAATTTTGGGGTGAATTCAATGCTCATTTTCCAGAGATGAACATCTAATTCCTCATTGAATCAAGGCTTGTCAGCTGTTTACAGACTCTGGGGTGATGACACGGTTTTTTAAGGATTGATGATTATCTAGATTTATAAATATATGTCTATTATTTAAAGTATTGTTGATGTGTTGTGTTTTACTCACAGAAGATTGTGAATTTTGAGTTTATTTTAAAAAATAGTGGGGAAATCAGTAGTATTGTAGAATTTTTTGTTAGATAAAAGTTTAAGAAAAATACGAAGTTCAATTATATGCTATGCTTATGCTTTTGCTTTGTTTGGTTTTAGTAGTACAGATTCATCAATTAGCCAACTTTAAGTGTTTAAGCAACTTCAGTTAATGTATTAAAGTAAAATACCATATGTCTGTCCAACACAACCCCAGAAAAACTCCTTTTCACTTGTTTAGCTATCCTTGTAGTTATATTGTTAATGTAAATCTGTCTGTGCTTTGCCATGATTACCCATTTGTTCCTGAATGAAGCAGGTGAAGTTTTGCTCTGATGACTGGGTGAAAGGAGCAGGGCTGGCCAAGACCCTCCTGAAATAGTCAAGGGCAAGGCTGGGTTGGCCTCTGTGTTTGCCACCAAGAAGATTTGTAGCTCTGCTGCTGGCTGCAATCCAGCAGGCGTTGAGCGGTGGGGACACACGCTGTGCCAGACCTTGATGAAAGGGATGACCTCCTCTGCTACCAGAGGGCCACCAGGAGGAGAAAATGGGCCAAGTAGCCTGCAAGTGATATGAGTCACAGAATGGTACAGTTTGGATGGTTTGTTTAGTGGATTGGAATTCAGCATCATGGATGAAAAAGTTTTTTGGTGCTAATCATGGTGCCTTGTTTTCTCCATGCATTTCACAAATGATTAATAAGTCTGTTAAGGGAATCTTTGTGGTTCTAAGAGGAGGGGGAGATGTAGCAGTCAGTGAGTCAGGGGTCTCTCTGGAGTCAGAGTGCAGAGACTGAATAAGTTTTAGAGCGAGTTCTGATGCGTTTAGTAAGTAAAATGTTTCAAATGCCACAGTATTAGAGTGTGTTCTACTGAAGGTTGCAAACATAGTGATATCTTCAGTAGAGGCTCCAGGCCTACAGTTGCAGACAGGACTTAGACATAATAGAGCTATAGTAAGAATATGGCTTACATTTCTTAGATACAACAAGACAGAGTGTATGCATAGTGTTATACGTAACCTGGTGTGCTAAGGAACTAGAATTCTAATAGGTTAAGGAGTGGTGGTCTGAGTTTGCATCTTAGCTTGTTGGAAAAATCCTATATAACAGTATGTATTGGGGAGAGTTGTTGTTTTTAGCTATTGGCTTTTGCCAGGGCTTCTAGCCATTTGCTTATTGCTTATTGCTACTGCTATTGCTATTGCTTGCCATTGCCTCTTGAGACTGATGTGCTTTGTAATAAGACGTGCTTTGTAATAAATAACCTTTTTAACTATTAGCTGCTTTGCTTATTTAAGATTACCCGACAAGTAGGAGCCTATAGAGCTCCGGAGTTTGGTGCCTATAAAGCACCGGGGGTCAGAAAGAACCGCACAGGTTTCCACCTCACTGTCTCCAAAATCTTGGGTCTTTGCCCCAAACCATGACCATTTGGCTATGAAAGACACTCTTTAGTAACAGAAAATACAAATTGTGTGATCACTAAAATTGGAAAAGACCTCCAAGACCATTAAGTATACCTGGATGCCACCAGAAGACAGGATCGAAAGCAGAAGATTTTCTGGGGTTTAAAGTCAACAAATCCACTCTTCCGAAGGAATTCCTAATGTTGGTTTGTGTCCCAATGGATGTTCCTGACCCTGCCCATAGGGAGACAGGATGATGCAGAGCCCCCTCAGCCAGGTGTCTTCCCAACCGGGATCACCAGGGCTCTGCCCACCAGGGTCACTGGGGATCATCCAACACCGATCCTCCCATGGGGGATGGAGCTGGAGCAGAGCACGAAGCTCTTCCCACACTCGGGGCACTCACAGGGCCTCTCCCCAGTGTGGATGCGCCGGTGTCTGATGAGATGGGAGTTGCATTTGAATCCCTTCCCGCAGCTGGGGCAGCGGAAGGGCCTCTCCTCTGTGTGAATCCGCTCATGTAGGAGGCGACTGGAGCTGGTCTGAAACCTCTTCCCACACTCAGGACACTCGTAGGGCCTCTCCCAGGTGTGGATGCGCTGGTGGTTTCTCAGGTCGGACATCCACCCAAAGCTCTTCCCACATTCCAAACAGGTGTAGGGCCGTTCCCCTGTGTGGAGCACCTGGTGCCGCAACAGGATGGAGATGTCACTGAAGCTCTTCCCACATTTCCCACACTCATAGGCCTTTTTCCCAGTGTGGATCCTCTGGTGCCGGAACAGGAGGGAGCTGTATCTGAAACCCTTCCCGCATTCCAAGCACTTGTGGGGCTTCTCCCCTCCATGAGGCTTCTCCACCAGCTCTGAGCTCTGCCTGCATCTCCGGCCTCCTTCCCGGCTCAGGGAGGGTCTTTCCTCCTCGCAGCTCCCTGCGCTGGGTTTGCAGCCCGTCTTCCTGAGGGATCTCCGGGGCGTTTCCTCCTCCTCCATCTGTCAATGCCTTGGGAATGAAAAATCCTGGTTTGGGGAAAAAGCAAGAGGAGAGGGCCTTTGGCTGCAGGTTCCTCCTTCCCCAAGTTCATATCAGGAATACATTGGGCACCTTGTGTCTGTAAGAACCTCCCAAACACCAAGATTCAACCCAAAAATCCTCCAAACATCACGACAGAGATGAAAAACCCACCAAACACATAGATTTGGCCAAAAAACCCTCCAAAATATAAATATTCAGCCCCTGCAAAAAACAAAACCACCAACATTTAGCCCAATAAAGCTCAAAATCAGCAAGATTCACCCCTGTGAAAATCATGGATCCCTCTCTCTGATCACCTGCTGCATGTGATGGGGACAACACTCCTGGGGCTGGGGGGAGGCTGCAGATACAGGGAGGGGTGGAACATTGTGCTCCTTCCTGTGTCTGCTCCTCCTGCTCCTGTGTCCCTACTCTTCCCCACACTCCTCTTCCTCCTACTATTCCTCCTCCTCCTGCACAAGCCCATTTTTTCTTCCCAGGTGCAGTGTTTGACCATTTGCATTGGAATTTTTTGTGTATATACGTGGGTGACTCTAAGTGATAGCAAAATTTGGGTATGGGGTTTTCAATGTGTCCCCTTTAGGATGGACTTCGCAAAACTGGAAGAGCTTTAAAGGTGACACTTTAACAGATAAAATGTTAATAGATATTGTTAATAAGAAAAAAAAAAACAGATTGTGGAGGGGCCACATATGAGTCATCCAATGGCTGCTCTGGAAGAGAAGCAGGGGTTGCAGACAGCCAGGAGAGGAGCTTTAGAAATGAAAATTAACACTGCTGAGGCAAAGTGTGGACAATGTACCAGGGTGTCCTTGCCTGGGGAGAAATGGGTCTGATTCTCTCTGGCCCTCACCCCAAGCTCTGCCTGCTTGCACAGATGGAATTTGCACAGCTAAAGGCAGAGCCCATAGTGAGGATATCTGACTGCAGCAGAAATTGGTTAAACTGCAAAAGGAAACAGCAAATGGAGAATGTTGTGAAAATTTAACTAAGAAACGTGGGGGGCAATCATCCCTCTCCCCACTCCAACATGTGCTGTCACTGTCTGTTATACAGGGTCTATTAGAGCACTGGGGTGTTTTTGCTAGTCTAGAGAAATCAGTTGGGAATCCACGTATCTGATGATTTAATTAGAGAAAAGTGGTCAATTGATGCAGCCCTGGCTGGAGGGAGTGCTCAAAAATGGGGAAAATGTGAACAGACACTATAAACAGTCCCACAAATCCATGGACCAGCCCCTGGGAACCTTAATGAGTTCATATGAGGAGAAAGAAAATCCACCAATATTTTAAGTAGCATAATTAGATTCAAAACTCAATATTGTCATCATTATTGCTATTAGGATTATCATTCAGACTATTATTATTATATTTGTCATTGTTATTATTATTATTACTGCTATTATTATGTACTAAAGAATATATTATCAGTCCTTGAAACAACAATTGGCCACCTTCATGCTGACCAACCCAGGGAAATGAAGAAGATGACATTTCACCATGGGATGGGATCAGATTACCTACTAACAGAAGGAGGAGGAGTTTGTGTAAAATTCAGTGACTCAAACTGCTGTTTCCAAAGAGATGATAACTGAAAAGTGGTAAAACAGATAACAAAGAAAACAAGAAAGTAGATCATATACCAGTCCAAACAGAGAAAGGCTTGGAATGGGACATGTTTTCGGCATTCCTGGCAGACCATGGGTTAAACGAATGCTGTTCCTCCTCGGATGTGCTGCAGCAACTCTCATCTTTTTCCCATGCTCGACACCTTGCTGAGTGCAGCTCATTCAGCAGGTGAGCAAGGGGATGCAGGCGGCAGCCAGGCCTGATGCAGAAACGGCTACAAAAGGACAGTCAGTGAGGGCACTGAGAATAATCCCAAAATCAAGGAGGAGCCAGGAAGAAAAATCGAGTCAATGAGTGAATCTGTTTGGAGATAGGGCCAGGAACTTGTACACGAGAAAGCAATGGGAGAAATCTTCAGTTTCAGAAAATGTTACTAATTGACACGGACTGCTGCACAGCCAAGATCCTGCTCAATTCCTGAGCTTCGAGAAGGAGAAACAGTTAACAGAGCCGGGAATGTCGGATGTTATACTAAAGGAGGGGTGCATATTAAGGAGGACATGCAGCAGGCGGATCAGGAAGTCTGAAACTTCCAAGGGATTTAAGGGTTAAATAGAATAAAGAGTAGAACATATTGAAACAGGGGACTTAAGGGTTAAATAGAATGAAGAGTAGAACATATGGTATCAGTTACCGTGTGCTTATAAGGAAAGGAATGCACGACAAGAGACCCCTGAGTTAAGTAAAAGGGGACCCTCTTCATAAAAGTGCAGAGTCTGCAAAAATATCGCACCGAGGGACTAAAGCGCATGCGTAGAAAGACAAGGTAAAAAGTTCAACAGCGAGGAAGACTGCTGTTCTTCATCATTTTCAGCCCACCGACTCATCTAGAGACCACCGACCCAATAAACTACGCAGCCGCAATGAATATGCAACTAATTTCCATACGGAGCGGGGAACAGGCGGGGCAGATAATCAATATGTATAGGCGATTTAGAATATGCATGAATTTCCTAGATAAATAGAAGCCTAGAAATCATGTAAGGTACGCAGGATTTGGGAGGATGCTCTCCCCCTGCGTCCAGCGCTGAATAAAATACGTACCTACTCCACAACTTTATAGGTTGTGAAGTTTATTTCCGTGCTTCATTGGCACCCCAGATGGGACCTTACTGTCTGTCTGCAGAATCGGGCTGAGGGGCGGACGGCTCCACGGCGCGCCCCGGGATTTCCTGGAGGAGACCCGACCCCGGCTCGCTTACTGCAGCGACAGGAAGGACCACTGGCTGACGGATGAAACGGTACGTATTAATCCTGGGGGGTTTGTAAAACATATGTACGCGCGACTGGAGGGCTGTTGATAAATCGCAGGAGACGTCCTGCGTACAACAAAGTCCCTGTGTGGTTAGGGCTTGCAAGCAGCTGGCCGTGGAGTTACCGGCGGAGGGTTACGAGCACCGGTGGGGCCGCTCCATTCCCTTGACCTCCGCAGGTCGAGAAGGGAGGAGGGGGGCCGGTGAAGGAATTCGCTGACTGATAGAGCAGCCGCGGAGCGACCCTAGAACGCGGGTCGAGTGGATTCCTGCTCCCGTGTTATCGGAGCTGAGGTGGTGTGTTGGAGTCCGGACATTGTGAGCAAGGTGAGTGTGTGAGTGAGTGAGACGTGCCCAGGAGGGGAGTAAGTGTGGGGTATTTGCTTCAGTAAGGCAGAATTGTTGTGTAGTGTGCAGTGTGATGCGAGCGGGACCGTGGCTGTGCTGAGAATATAATGATTGTCAGTAGAAAGTATGAATAGTAAGTGTGCTGTGTTTGTATAAGAGCGGGCGTGCTGCGTTGGTGCATCGTGTGCTTTGTTTGTGTACTGAGAAGGGTGAAAAGGGGTCCCCTTTCCAATGGTTTGGGCGTGATCCTTGGGAATTTGTGAACTTAATAGACAGCCAGATAGAGAGAGGAAATAAATTGGCTGATCTAGCAGTTGGTATTGTGTGTGGGAAGGGGATTGGAAAGAAATTCTAAAAGTTCAGTAAGGAAAAGTTTAGGTGTAAGGTAGGCAGGGGACGAAAAGAGAAGATAATGGGATCTACACAGAGCACAGAAGTCCCTAAAGCCAGCCCATTAGGATGTGTTATAACACATTGGAAAGAAGTTGCAGGAACTGGCGGCACTGAAAATAAATCCACCCTAATTAAATATTGCAGCCAGTGGTGGCCACTTTATAGACTAGACCACGGAGCAAGGTGGCCACCCACTGGGACTTTAGATTATGATACTCTGCTGGAATTAATGTTGTTTTTAAGAAGAGAGGGCAAGTGGAGTGAAGTCTCCTACTGTGACATGTTTTTCTCTCTCCGAAACCACCCTGAATGGCAGAGAGACTGTGGGATTAAGGCACCCTCTGACCCTTTAGTTTTGGCCCTTGAGAAGGAAAGGAAAGCAAATAAAGGGAAACTTGAAAGGTGTTGTTCAGCATGTGATATAGGTGAGAGGTGTACCAGATTAGACAAAATGCACAATTTGGATATGCAGGAACGGGGTTTGAGTGACCTATTCAAATCTCCTCCTCGAACTCAGAGACAGAAAGATGATGATTCAGAAGGAATACTTACTCCAACCCATTCTCCTCCCAGAAGCCCTGTGTCTTCTAGGACGAGGAATAAGGTGGTGCTACAAGCCCCTCTAAGAGAGGCTGTGGGACCGGAAGGAGAGAGAGTCATAGTAAAAGTACCCTTTTCCACTATTGATATAGAAGCATGGGAAAAAGTTGCTAAAAACTACCGTAGTGACCCAATAACTACAGCAAAGCGTTTGCGGTATATTATCAAGCAGCATAATCCAGATTGGTCTGATATACAATTATTGCTGGATGCATTAACTGAAACGGAAAAACAATTAGTCCTGAAAACAGCAGGAGATCTAGCAGAGGATTATTATAAGGCCCAGCAATTGGACATAAAGGACTATTTTCCCCTCCAGAATCCACAGTGGGATGCAAACAGGACAGCAGAATTGCGGAAGTTAGAAAGCTACCAAGAATGGATAGCAAAAGGGATGGAACGAGCAATACCTAAAACTATAAATTGGTCAGCATTATATGCTATCAAACAGGGTCCCTCTGAAACACCATCTGAATTTTTGGACCGATTAAGGGATGCAATGCGTCGCAATACGTCCCTAGACCCTGGAGCAGAAGTGGGAATTCAACAACTAGTGAGTTTATTTTTGGGTCAATCTACGGGGGATATTAGGCGTAAGCTTCAAAAAATAAAAGGGCCCGAGGGAAGAAACCTAGAGTATTTACTAGAAGAGGCGTGGAGAGTATTTAGCAATAGAGAAGAGGGATATAAGCAGAATGTGGGGAAATTGGTGGCAGTGGTGAGGGAAGAGAGAGGAGGACAAAGTCGTGGGCAGGGTCGACGAGGGGGACAGGGGGGCCCACCTCGATTGGGTAAAGATCAGTGCGCGTTTTGTAAAGAGTTTGGGCACTGGAAGAATGAATGCCCTAAACGGAGGAGGGACAAAGGAAAAGACGTGATCGCACATGTAAAAGGAAACTGAAGGGGACCGGGAGATCTACCCCCAGCAGATCCCCAGGTTATAACAATGGAGCTGGGGGAGGAGGGAAAGGGGGTAGAGTTTGTAGTTGATACAGGAGCGACGTATTCAGTATTGAACAAGGCCCTGGTGCCTGTGGGAAGAGATTATGTTACTGTACAAGCAGCTACTGGCCAGTATGAAAAGGCTTATTTTTGTAAACCCCTAAAATATAAATTCGGGAAACAATGGGGCACTCATAAGTTTTTATACATGCCAAATTCCCCAAACGCTCTCCTGGGAAGAGACCTATTGGAACAATTACAAGCGACCATTGTATTTAAGGATGGGGAGATTACTTTGGAGGTAAACGACCAACAATATATAGAAGTGTTGAGCTTAATATTGACAATCATTGAAATTGAAGAAGAAATTAGAGAAGAAATAATTAGTCAGGTGTTCCCCGGAGTATGGGCTTCCAATGTGCCAGGGAGAGCGAAAAACGCACCTCCTATAATAATTAAACTCAAAGAAGGGAAACAACCAGTCAGAATCAAGCAGTATCCTTTGAGAAAAGAGGACAGAGAAGGAATTAGGCCAGTGATTGAGAACTTCTTACAACTAGGATTATTAAAAGAATGCCAATCTGAGTTTAATACTCCTATTTTACCCGTTCGGAAACCTGATGGGTCATACCGGGTGGTGCAAGACTTGCGAGCTGTTAATAAAATAACTGAAGATCTTTATCCAGTAGTGGCAAACCCATATACTTTATTAACGTGCTTAACACCAGAGTTTACTTGGTTTACTGTTTTAGACCTGAAAGATGCCTTCTTTTGCCTCCCTCTCCATGAAGCCAGTCAGAAAATTTTTGCATTTGAATGGGAAAACCCTAAAACTGGATGGAGAACTCAACTCACATGGACAGTACTCCCCCAAGGGTTTAAAAATTCTCCTACTTTGTTTGGAGAGCAGCTTGCCAAGGACTTAGAGGCCTGGGAGGCCCCCTTAGAAGAAGGAAAGCTGTTGCAGTACGTAGACGATCTTCTAATAGCCGCTAAGACGGAAGAAGCATGTGTGGCCTGGACGGTGAGTCTCTTAAATTTTTTGGGACTTCAGGGGTATAGAGTATCAAAGAAAAAGGCTCAGGTGGTGAAGCAGAAGGTTACCTACCTGGGGTACGAAGTTAGTGCTGGACAGCGGAACCTAGGGCAAGATCGTAAAGAAACAATATGCCAAACTCCACAACCCCAGACAATAAAGGAACTGCGAACCTTTTTAGGGATGACAGGATGGTGTAGGTTGTGGATCTATAACTATGGGTTGCTTGTTAAACATCTGTACATGCTCATGGCGAATGGCAGCAGAGATCTCAAGTGGACTAAAGAAGCCACTCAAGCCTTTCATCGATTAAAAGATGCTCTTATGTCAGCCCCAGCCCTAGGACTTCCTGATGTAAGTAAACCATTCTTTTTGTTCTCTCATGAGAAACAGGGAATTGCCCTGGGAATACTAGCACAGAACCTAGGGCCATACCGAAGAGCAGTTGCTTACTTCTCTAAGCAGCTGGATGCAACGGCCAAAGGATGGCCAGGGTGCCTCAGAGCGGTAGCAGCAGTTGTGATGAATATTCAAGAGGCACGCAAATTCACCCTGGGCCAGAAAATGACTGTATTAGTGTCTCACACAGTATCTGCAGTATTAGAGGCAAAAGGGGGGCACTGGCTTTCCCCACAAAGGTTCTTGAAATACCAAGCTATTATGGTGGAACAAGATGATGTGGAAATAGTGGTGACTAATATTGTCAACCCAGCTTCTTTTCTCAGTGGAAATCCAGGAGAACCAGTACACCACGACTGTCTGGAGACTATCGAAGCCACCTACTCCAGCCGACCAGACTTGAAGGACACCCCTTTTGACGACGCAGAAACATGGTTTACTGATGGAAGCAGCTACGTCATCAGTGGGAAGCGGTATGCTGGGTATGCAGTTACCACCAGTAAAAAGGTACTAGAATCGGGACCTTTGCCAATAGATACCTCTGCACAAAAGGCTGAGATAACTGCCTTGACTCGTGCCTTGGAAATGGCAAAAGGGAAGAAAATAAATATATATACAGACTCGAGATATGCATTTGGAGTAGTGCATGCACATGGAGCTATCTGGAAGGAGAGAGGACTGTTAAATTCACAAGGAAAGAACATAAAACATGCACAAGAAATATTGCGATTATTGGAAGCAGTCCAGATGCCTGAGAAGGTAGCAATTATGCACATTAGAGCGCACCAGAAGGTGAGCTCAGAATTGGAAGAAGGAAATGAGCTGGCGGACAGAGAGGCAAAAGAGGCAGCAAAGGGTGAGGTAACAGTTGAGGGAATCTTGATTCCAGATGGACAGATATCCCTTGAAGGTAAGCCAATATACGATAAAAAAGATAAGGAATTAATTGAGGATCAGAAAGGAACATATAATGAGGAAGGGTGGGCTGTCACTACAGAAGAGAGACTGGTCATCCCCTCCCACCTACTGTGGTCCCTAGTTAAAAAGGAACATCAGAAAACACACTGGGGAGCAGATGCTCTATATACCCATCTAATTGAAAAGATTACTGCCAGAAATTTATATACTACTGTTACCCAGGTTACTCGGCAGTGTGACCTTTGCCTCCAGACTAATCCTAAGAATACCCCTAAACCAAAACTTGGTCGAATTGGAAGAGGCCAGGGGCCTGGGCAGCAGTGGCAAATTGATTTTTCAGAACTTCCAAGAAAAGGGGGGGGTATAGATATTTACTGGTGATGACAGATACCTTTTCAGGGTGGCCAGAAGCTTTCCCAACTAGAACTGCTAAAGCCCGGGAGGTAACTAGAGTGCTGTTACAAGAAATAATACCACGCTTTGGAGTTCCAGCCACTATATCCTCAGATAGAGGACCACACTTTATTTCAAAAATAGTGCAACAAATTAGTCGTCACTTGGGCATAGATTGGGAACTTCACACCCCGTATCATCCTCAGTCAAGTGGCCAAGTAGAGAAAATGAATCATTTAATTAAACAGCAAATTGTGAGGTTAGGACAAGAAGTTAATTTGCCCTGGCCCCAATCACTCCCATTGGCATTGATGCGAATTCGAACTAAGCCAAGAACTAAAGAAAAGTTAAGTCCCTTTGAAATGCTTTATGGGAGGCCATATGGAGTGCAAAGGGGAACCTCTACCCAAGTTGGAGAGGAGACACTGGCCACCTATATGGTGGCTTTGAGCAAACAGCTCAGAAAAATTGAAAAACATGTGGCTGGAACTCGGGGCAAGGGTCTGGATGGACCAGTGCATAATATACAGCCTGGGGATTATGTATATGTTAAGTCTTTTACAGAAAAAACCCTCGAACCACAGTGGGAAGGACCATTCCAGGTGCTACTTACCACCTTCACTGCAATTAAGATCAAGGAACAGAGCGCTTGGATTCACCATTCTCAGGTGAAGAAGGCTCCAGAAGCCCCTTGGAAAGTAATATCTGGTGATAACGGACTAAAGCTCAAGTTTACACGAACAAAATGAGCATATTACAGTTAGGAGTGTTCGGTGGTTCAGGACGTAGAAATTTAATTGTTTTGTTTGTAAATATAACTATATTCCAAGAATTGGAAAGTACCTTTAGCCAGAGCAATGTTGAATGGCCTTGGTCCCAGGCTTTTGTTCAGTCTACCGGATATATGGGGAAGATACAAAATTTGAACTTGTCAACTGTAGTTATGCATGGAAACCAGGTATATGAAAACCAAGAATGGCAGAAACAAGGGTTGTGGTCACTTCAAGGGATTGTAGGAGAGACCATCAGAATAGGATGTCGAATGATTAATGGAACTACCCATGAGAAAGCAAATCAAATTAGCATCTCATCTCACCCTGCAAACAGACATGATGAGATATGTAGCCAACATAGTAAGCCACATTGTTGGTATAATTTTACATTAGATCGGACTGTTGAGGTGGTATGCCTTTGGGCTTATAAAGATCTTGGGCTCTCATTTAAATTTAGAATAAAGGCCATAACTGAACCTGTTCAGATTCAGACCCAGAGTACGCCACTTGAACTTAAACTTATGATTTATGAGGTAGGCCCATATATCGTGAGAAATACAGGTCAACAGCAATTATTATTCAATCCAGAATGGTCTCTCAAGCGTGTTGAATTGCTAATACAAACCAATATTTCAGAGATTCAACCAGCCTGTTCCCCTTTCCTAAAACCATCCCTAGAAGGGTGGACAACATGGTTACAGAAGCAAGTACACCTTAGGGATAGGATGCGAAGAGATTTAACGGGAATGTTGGGAACAGGATTAGGAATTTTGAATGGAATTGACTCTGAAATACTAATAAATAAGCTAGCAACTGCAACAAATGATTTGACAAAACTGACCCAACCCCTACAATCATCTTTATTGGCATTAGGAAATAGTCAGTGGCAGGTTTCAAAGGTGTTACCGAACTGGGAAAAGGCTGAGGACCAGGACCATAAGTTAATAATAGACGCACTTAGCACTGTCCAAGATAATGTGTCTTTAGCCTTCAGTTGTATACAAGCGCAGTTATGGATCCAATCCACAGCTGCCTTGGCTATAAGAGAAGGGAGTGAAGGCACTTTTCCGATTGAGGTCCGAAAAGCTGTTTGGGACAATGCTAATGATTTTGAAAGAAAATTCCAATCTTGGTGGACTCTAGTAAATTTCACTTATGATCCTGTTGCTAATATGGCCACTACCTTTGTGCTTACCATACGTAATGCCACAGTTTATGCTATTCATCCCATCATTGCATTGGGACTCAACCATGAGGGGACGGTGTTGTATCCCTCAGAGCATAGGGCGTGGGCCCGGACAGTAAATGGGAAATGGCAAACTGTGAATGTAGAATCCTGTGTCACTCGGGAACAACAAGGGTTTATCTGTGAAAGCAATACAATTGATGCTCAAGACGTATGCCTTGACACCGAGCAGGGTGTATGCCACTTTGAAATTCATCCAGATGCTGATCAAAAGACTATGCTTATATATACTGGTCGAGGATGTGTGTGTTTAAGAACCACCTGTGCTTTTGTAAACATAGACAATGAGAATGTAACCCTGCCTGTTAAGAATAACTCTAACTTCTGTATTTGTAATTTCGTTAGAATTGTGGGATGTGATTTTTCATATTCGTCACCAGTTACATCCCACCAGCTGATAAGGTCTAACTACACGACATACCACAAGCTGTCACCTACACCCATAGGAATGAACCTTACATTGGTAAAGCAACTGGTAAAACATCAGGACTTAGCAAAAATTTTGGAAGAAATCAAAGAGAGCGGGCAAAAGACTTTAGTCACTGTTCATCATGATGTCCAAGAAATAAATAGAGTATTACAAAGGGTTAAGCAGGATGCAAGCCACAATTGGTGGGATGCCCTTTTTGGGTGGTCCCCAACTGCAACTGGAATTTTGAATACATTATGTCATCCAGTAATAGTGTTACTGGTTTTAGTTAGTCTAAGCTTACTGCTGTCTTTTGTACTACTTATTTGGAATTGGAAGATGCTACAACGGATGGCAGTACTAACTTCATTGTCAAGAGTACATGGTAAGGCATTGAGAGATACATATCGTAAGAATGGAGAAAAAGAAATCTTGTATTAAGTAAAAGAATTTACTAATTTTCTAGAAAAGGGGGGACTGAAACAGGGGATTTAAGGGTTAAATAGAATAAAGAGTAGAACATATTGAAACAGGGGACTTAAGGGTTAAATAGAATGAAGAGTAGAACATATGGTATCAGTTACCGTGTGCTTATAAGGAAAGGAATGCACGACAAGAGACCCCTGAGTTAAGTAAAAGGGGACCCTCTTCATAAAAGTGCAGAGTCTGCAAAAATATCGCACCGAGGGACTAAAGCGCATGCGTAGAAAGACAAGGTAAAAAGTTCAACAGCGAGGAAGACTGCTGTTCTTCATCATTTTCAGCCCACCGACTCATCTAGAGACCACCGACCCAATAAACTACGCAGCCGCAATGAATATGCAACTAATTTCCATACGGAGCGGGGAACAGGCGGGGCAGATAATCAATATGTACAGGCGATTTAGAATATGCATGAATTTCCTAGATAAATAGAAGCCTAGAAATCGTGTAAGGTACGCAGGATTTGGGAGGATGCTCTCCCCCTGCGTCCAGCGCTGAATAAAATACGTACCTACTCCACAACTTTATAGGTTGTGAAGTTTATTTCCGTGCGAGCTCCCGCCGGTTCAGGGCAGCAGCGGTTCCTTGGCCCGATGCCCGGGCAGGGCCCAGCGCCGGAGCCGCTCCTCAGGCGAGGTTTGCGAGAAATGGCGGAGGTCGGGGAAAGGGACGGGAGTCCGAGCCGAGGCGAAAATGGCGCCTTTGGCCCCGGGGCCGGGCTTGTCCCCGCTCTGCCCAGTCAGCGCGCGAGAATGAAGAGTGACGGCGGAATCAGCCAATCGCATCGAGGGGCGGGCGGTGCACACGACCCCTCCCTATCCCCGACCTCCGCCATTATTTGGAAACCTCGCCTGAGGAGCGGTCGGGGCGCTGAGGTCGGCCCGTTCTGAGGCCGAAGGAGCCGCTGCTGCCCTGAACCGCCGGGAGCTCGGGGTGAGCGGGAGCTGAGGGCGCTGGGAGCTGGGGCTGAGGCCGGGATGGAGCAGGAACCCACCTGCAGTCCTCTCAGGTGTCCGGGCTGGAGCAGGGGCGGCCTGAGAGAGGCCCCGAGCCCGTGGAAGCCCCTGCAGGGCCATGGAAGTGGCTCCTGGCGGGACTTGAGAGGCCGCGGGGGATCCCCGCTGGAGCAGCCTGTTCCTGAGGGGCTGTGTCCCGTGGGAGGGACCACGGACTGGATCAGGACAAGGATTCCTGTCCCTGAGGGGGGCGGATGTGACATGACCTGACTGTGACACCCATCCCCTGTGCCTCTGGGTGGGGAGGGGGGAGGGAATATGGGATAAAGTTAAGCCGGGGAGGCAGGGAGAGGTGGGGGGAAGATCTTTCCTTAGGATTTGGCTAACTGATGTTAATTAGGTACGAACTCCTGGATTTGCTTCTCAGCCTTTTCCAGACCGGGGCTGGAGAGCCCCTGAGCCCAGGGTGAGGGGTCCCCCCGTGCTGAGCTGTGCTGGGGCTGTTTCTGTGCTCAGGGACACTTAGGATGGGCCACGGCACTTGGCCACCAGTGGGGCTTCTGTGCACTCCTTAGGCAGAGTGTAAGTCTTGGTCGAATTCCCTTTCCTTAATTAGAGGGTGTCTTGGAACACTTTTCCCTTCTGCTGCCCTTGCAGACCCATCTATGAGCACATTTTGTCCCTCAGGCCAGGGAATGTCTCATCAATCTCTCCTGTGCTGGCTCTGGAGCTCTGTCCCTTGAATGCAGCCATGGGTTTGTTCCCAGCCCCTGTGCAGGCTGTTCAAACAGGAGGCTGGGTTAAACCCTTCCCCTGCCCTCAATTCTAAATCCTCCTGTGCCACTGAACAAGTTTCATTCTGTAATCACTGAGCACTGCTGATCCATGTAGAGGCTCTTTTGGTTATCAGAGCTTTAACTTGGTGCCAGATTTGAACATCAGGAGATCCTCCTGCCATCAGTTTTTGGGCCTCAGGTCCTATTAAAGCTGTGGCTGCACAATTCTGCAGACAGTGAGGCCACTCTGGCCACTGGGTTAAACATTTTATCACAAAAATTCTTTGACATGACCTTGTTTAACATCCACATTTTAAAAAATGAAGTTCACTTTCCTGGCAAATATTTAAATGTTTAATAAAAGAGAATGAGAGACAAGCAATAAAACAAAAGGTTATAACAGCAGGGTGCTTGTCCTTCAGCAAGAGCACACCCTAATTCAGAAAACACTTCTTTAAATTCATCAACCTGTTGCATATTCTTAAGACTTCATGCATTATTCAAAAACATTCCCCCCCAACCTGTAAACCAACCTTTTTTCCTTCCCTGGGCGTCTGGAGTCCAATAGCTCAAGAACGTGAAGAATTTCCTGATTATCTTTTCTACCATTCTCTGAGTTAGTTACATGAACAAAAGCATTTTACATCACCATGTTATAGTCCAAGAAAAATATATTTATCGCACTATTTTTTCAGTTTTATTAGCAAAACTAAAAGAAGCTATATTCATACAGCAGAGTTTTCACATATTATACAGATAGCATTCATTTTAATATTTTCCAATATTTCCAATATTTTCATTTTGGTTTTTTTCGTTTTTCTGAAGTTTTGCTGTTTCTCGAGTCCATGCCACAATATTGAGGCTGTTTGGGTTTAAAAACTCATACAATATTCGGGCTTGAACAGAGAATCCTCAATCCAGGTCCTGCAATTCCCTCTTAATCCTCAGAATAGCTCCAGCTCCATTTTAGTGCTGGATAATGTTACTTCTGAGATTCCCAGGTTCTTCTCTGGGTCGATACACCATAAAATTCAATCAAAATATGTCCCAAATGTTTAACTTTTTTCTCCATTATTTGCGCTTTTTTTTTCAAAATACGCAAAGATGCTTTTTAGCCTGAACATTCAGCCATTTCACAGAGGCTTCTTCTACCACTTCTTGTCCTCCTGACTGGAGTAATTCACCCACATCCTGCATTAACCCAATCCCTGGGGTGGGGTAAATTCTTGTGATATTTTCTGCAAGGCTTGCCCCAATAAGGCTGGTGCTTCTGTGCATCCCTGCAGAAGGACCGTCCATGTCTTTGCCATTTTCCCTTCTACCTCTTGTTCCCACTCCAAGGCAAAATACAGTTTAGCATCCTGTGTGAGTGGGCATCCCCAGAAAGCATCTTTGACATCAAGTACTGAATGGTGTCAGTGTGAGGAGGGAACCTGGTTCAAGATGGTGTAAGGATCTGAGACTGTGGGGTGCCTGGGTTCAATGATCTCGTTTATTATTCTTAGGTCCTGCACCATTCTGTCGGTTCCATCTGATTTCTTGAGTGGCAGGATAGGAGCATTGTAGGGAGAGATCCCTGGCTCCAAAAGCCCTGCCTTTAGCAGGGACTCAATAAGAGGCTGTGAGCCCTTCCTTCCCTCCCTTGGAATGGGGTATTGCTTTTAGACACCACTTGTCCTGGTTGCTTCAAAGTCCTTTGGAGAGGCTCCATATCTAATTTCCCCTGTTTTCCTGGAGCTGCCCACACTTCTGGGTTCACTTCAGCACAGGCCTTGCAGACATCTGCCAGTAAAAGGCACAACTCTGTATCACCTTTACAGTATTAATTTGTATTCCTAAATTAGCCATCAAATCCCTTCTCAGTAAATTACAATCAGAATTAGGTAGAAATAAAAACTCCTACATTTCAAACCCATCCCCCACATCTTCTAACACTGGGTGAATAAAACACACGAGCTCATCTTTCCCACTTATCCCCTGAATACTGCTGTCTGAATCCCTTCTGGACTTCCCTTATTGCCCCCTGGGTGTCCATGTCCTTGATTACCTCTGGGAGAATGTGCAAACTCCCTCAACGTGCTCCCAAGGGACCCTTCAGAGATATTTTGGGATCATCATCCCTTGTACTGGGAGCTGCAGCTCCCAGCATTCCCCACCTGGACCCCACCTGCCCCCCCGGGCCCCAGCGCCCCCCGAGGGGAATTTGGGGAGGTGGGAGGGGGCAGCGCCAAGGCCAGGCCCCCCCGCGCTGCCGTGGCGGGAGCGGCTGCAGTGGGGACCGAGTGCGGGCGGGAGCGGCCGAGAGCCCAGCGCTGCCTCAGCCGGAGCTGCCCCAGCTCCATCCCTGCCCCTGCGCTGGGATGCTGTGGGTTTGGGGGGAAGAGGGAGCCAGCAGGGGGTGCTGGGCCTGGGGGCAGCAGGAGAAGGGAAGGAGAAGCAGGGCTGGAGAACAAAATGGTCAAACGAGGGATGTGGGAGGAGAAGGTGGGATAGTGCAGGAGAAGGAGGAATAGTAGGAGGAAGAAGAATGTGAGGAAGAACAGTTTCACACTAGGAGGACGAGGAGGAGCAGAAACAGTGAACTCTACAAGGTTCCACCCCTCCCAGTATCTGCAGCCTCCCCCCCAGCCCCAGGAGCCTTGCCATGCCCTCCCCCACATGAAGCAGGTGACCAGGCAGAGGGATCCACAGGGGTGATTCTTGCTGTCTCTGAGCTTTATTGGGCTAAATGTTGGTGCTTTGGTTTTTTACAGGGCCTGAATATTTATATTTTTCAGGAGGTTTTGGCTGAATCTTGCCTTTTGGCAATTTTTTTATCTGTGTCATGATGTTTGGACGATTTTTGGGCTGCATCTTGGTGTTCTGGAGGTTCTTAGAGACAGAAGATGCCCAATGTCGTCCTGAGTTGCGCTTGGGAAAGGAGGAATCCCCAGCCCAAGGCGTTTTCTTCTTGTTTTTTCCCCAAACCCAGGTTTGTCGTTCCTAAGGCGTATGCGGATGGAGAAGGCAAAAAAGCCCCAGAGATCCCTCAGGAGGAGGGGCTGCAAACCCAGCGCAGGGAGCTGCGAGGAGGAAAGACCCTCCCTGAGCCGGGAAGGCGGCCGGAGATGCAGGCAGAGCTCAGAGCGGGTGGAGAAGCCTCATGGAGGGGAGAAGCCCCACAAGCGCTTGGAATGTGGGAAGGGTTTCAGGTGGAGCTCCAACCTGATCTGGCACCATATGATCCACACTGGGGAGAAGCCCTATGAGTGTGGGAAATGTGGGAAGAGCTTCAGAGACAGCTCCCACCTGATGGAGCACCAGGTGATCCACACAGGGGAACGGCCCTACACCTGCTTGGAATGTGGGATGAGCTTTGGGTGGAGTGGTGCCCTGAGAAATCACCAGCACATCCACACTGGGGAGAGGCCCTACAAGTGTCCCAAGTGTGGGAAGAGGTTTCAGAGCAGCTCCGATTGCCTCAGACATGAGCGGATTCACACAGAGGAGAGGCCCTTCCGCTGCCCCGACTGCGGGAAGGGATTCAAGCACAACGACGACCTCACCAAACACCAGCGCATCCACACTGGGGAGAGGCCCTACAAGTGTCCTGAGTGTGGGAAGAGCTTCTCAGACAGCTCTAATTTGAACAAACACCAACGGCGGCTCCACTAAGGGAAGCCCTGTGAGTGCCCCAAGTGTGGGAAGAGCTTCGTGCTCTGCTCCAGCTCCATCCCCCATGGGAGGATCGGTGTTGGATGATCCCCAGTGACCCCCGTTGGGCAGCGCCCTGGTGATCCGTGGTCCTGGTGATCTGTGTTGGGTGGGGTGAAGGGGCTGGAGAGATTTCTCTCCCTTCTCCTTGTCCTGCTGTGATTCGGTTGGTAATAAATTCCCTCCCTGTGCCCAGGCTGGGTGTGTTGTTCCCGTTCGGTGGTCGGGGCGGGATCTCTCCTGTTCCTTCTCTCCACTCCCGTGCCTCTCCTCAGCCAATCAGACAATGCGATGAAGAAGATTCAGCCAATCAGAGAGAGCAGCTCTGATGACTCACCGGTTGCCGGGCAGACCCGCAGCACCCAGTGTTCCCCACCTGGACCCCGCCCTCCCCGCCGAAACACGATCCCCCCGCGGGGTCACCCCAAGTCCCTCCCCAGCCCCGTCCCACAATAAACGGGACTGGGTCTAACTGGGAAGCTTTACTGGGAACACTGGGAGCAGCTGGGCGGGGGCAGAGTGACAGCGGGGTTGGGGGGAACAAACAACCTCCCCCAAAATCAGCGCGGGGACGGAGCTTGGGGTCCTGGCCGGGCCCGAGGCCACGGGGAGGGGCTGCAGCCACTGCTGGGTCAGGAGCTCTGTGGGCAGAGGAAAGGGGGTGGCACCGAGCTGGGGGCTCCATGGGGAGCACAAATGCTCCTGGACAGCCACACCTCCCCCCCCCCCCCACCTTCTTGCTCAGGTAGGAGCCGAACCCCAGTGCCAGGAAGACGAACCCCAACATGGAGCCCCTGATCCCCATCAGCGCCTTGCAGCGCAGCGTCCAGCAGCACCTCTGGGGGTCCGCAGGCGTCAGGACCCCCCAAAACCTCTTACAGACACCCCAAGCCCCTCTAAGAACCCTCCTAGTCTCCTCCAGCCCACCTAGAGCTCCCTAAAACCTCTTTCCATCCTCTCCAGGACCCACCAAAGCCACTCCTGTCCCTCTCAGGATCCCATAACCCGCTCCCATTTGCCCCCTCAGTGCCCCAGCACCCCCAAACCCTGTCCCAGTCTCTTCCCAGCCGCACTGGATCTCAGCAAGACCCTCCCAGTCTCTTCCCTGCACAACCGACCTCATTCCAACCCTGCTTTCCAATCCCTGATCTCTTTCCATCCCCTCCAGGCTCACTCAAATCCGTCCCTGTTATGGACAGCACCCCCAAACTCCCTCCCAGTTCCCACTAGAACCCCCAGACCCCCATCCCACCCTCCCCAGCATCCTTTAAACCCCTTCTCAGCCCTTCTAGAGCCCCCATCCTTACTCCCAGTTTAAACCAGACTATCTCAGTCTTCCTCCCAATTACTCCCAGCATATCCCAACTGCTCTCCCAGCCTCCCCACTGCCTCCCCACTCTCCCCCGAGAAAGAAACCAAATTCCTTCAGCAGCTTGTTCTCTCTGAAATTTTTTCTCAGGATGAGATGCTTTGAACGTGGCAGGCTGCTGGAGTGCTTCTGTAATAACAACTGGGGAAAACCATAAGACTAGAAATTCAGAAGAGGCTTTCAGCGAAACTCAGATAGTTTTCTTGGAACTCTGAAAAATACTTAAAATCATGAGACAGCACAGGGTCAGGTCATAGGAGATCTGCGAAAATAAGGGAGAGAATTAATAAAAAAGTAAACAAAGGACTATTAAATTTACAACTTAACTAATTATCTTCATACACTTGATTCGGGGCATGTCTGGAGGCTGTCTAAAATTTACTTGGAATGTTGAAAGAATTCAAGTTAAACAATAAAATAGAAATCAAAATCATTCTGTAATACAGAATTCATACTCAATACAATGGTTTTGAAATTAAATGCAGAAACCAAATTTGAGCCCTAGAAATCAAGCTTATAGAGAAATACTGTTTTTCCAATATATGTAGAAGAAATTTTGGGTTGAATTAAATGTTACAGATTTTACAGATGATGGTCCTAGAAGCAGTCCTGATTTGTGTTCATGAAGCATTTAATTGATAATTTGAGAAATGTAAACTAGATATCTATTGCAATCTAGTTTGAAGGGAAAGCTCAAATACTGATAATAAATCTGCGAGGCATAAATGTGCAAGTTACTTCTTTATAGAAATTCAGAACTTATTAATTCACAATGAGGGCATTGCAAAGGCTCAGAAGCTGGGTTTTTTTAAATAATTAACTATAGAGAAATTAAAACTCAATGCTGACATTTGGACAAATGCCCACTCATATCCGAGCAATAACAAATTACTAAATCCTGTACCTTCACCACTCCAAGAATTTCAGCATCTTTTTTACAACAATGCAGAAAACAAACACCTTTTACTTTAACATAAAAGAACAGTGACAATAGAACTGAATCTGTTATCATGTTCATGTCCCTTGCTCCGCCTGCCCCCAACAATGTGGTTAAAAGCAGTTTTTGACATGACCCCACCGCCCTTTCCCCCTTCTTTGCAGCACTGGACCCGTGCATGACACGGGGGGAGCAGCGGGGGGTTAAGGAGCCTTTGGGAGCGATGCGGAGAGGGGGAGCGGAGCGGCTGTGCCCGACCCACTCCCATCACGGGGCCCGGGCTGTCACCGTCCCTGGGCACCGGACACGGAGGAGGACACAGGGCGGGCGGGCCGAGGCGGCGGAGAGGGAGAGAGGAGCAGCAGCGCTCCGCTCTCCGTGGCTGCGCCCCGGGATGGCGATGTCGCTGCAGTGCCCGGGTCTTCTCTGGATCGGCTGGGTCCGGGCGGGCGCCCTGCAATTGCTTAAGAGTTGTTAGAAGTTCTTTCGATCGCGATCCTGCGGTGCAATCGGCGGTCTGGAGTGAGAAAACTAATTTTTCGCTGCCCTTTCCTCTCCCCCCCAATTCTCCCTGCTCTTTCCCAATGCGATGTCATCCATGGGGTGCGCGGGGGCGGAATTCCTTGAGCAGGCACAGCAGCCGCAGTGAGGGAAGGGGTGGCTCCGCTCTGGGGATTGCTTTGAACACACGGCGTGGGGCGGGCAGGGTCTCTGCCGGCCCAGCAGCCTCGGCCAGGCTTCCTCGGGCTTTCTTCTCACCAGACTTACTAATCAGGGCCCCTGCGCTCACAAAACACGGCTCGAGCGGCACCAAAGGCGGTGCTGCCGGCCGGTCCCCGGAGCCGCTCTCCCCGGCTGTGGGGCACGGTGGGGACGGGGTCCCTGGATTTGTGCTTGAAAAAAATCACGGCAATTTGCAATATATTGTGACACCAATCGAGAAGACAGCGAAGAAGTCTCTGTCTTTTCAGAATTAGTAAGTGGCTCACTTAAAGATTCTGTGATCAGTCTCCAAGACAAGTAATAACAAAGGGGCTTTTCTATCTCCCAAACAAATATCATCAAAAAGTTTAAGACCAACTTGAACCCAGAGAGTTTCACTTAAAACACAACTGGGATTTACATTTGGAAAATTCGTTCTGACATATATTAAAAGTTCTCTTAACTTTTTATCTGGAACACTAAAATAATTTCTCCTCAGTAAAGATTCTAAATAATCATAAATATATTTCTGCTCCTCACATACACTTTCCCCCATCTCTGTGGACTTAGCTCAATACTTAGCTTACTTTTAATATGTCATTATAAGTTCTGGATCCTTTCCCATACTCTTATTTCTATTCTTTAAATATATTTTCCCCCATCTCTATAGATATACCTAAACACTGAGCTCATCTTAAACCCACCATTATAAGTTCTGGATCCTTTCCTATACTCTTATTTCTGTTCTTTAAATATATATTTCCCCCTTCTCTATGAATTTACCTCAACACTCAGCTTATCTTAAATTTATCACTGTATGTTCTGGATTTTTTCTCATTTCTGCTCTTTTGGCATAATATTTCCCATGCTCCTAGATTACCCTAGAGTTGCTTACCTCAATATAAGATAGGTGATGAGAAATCCCAGTCTCTTCCCCACTCATGCTTGCCTCTCCCAGCAGTCAGCAGGGGCTTTCTCCTGGCTTTCTTCTTACCACACTTATTTGAGGCCTTTGAGGAGGCCCAGCAGTAATTTAAAGTCTTTAGTAAAGCGAGCAAAGCAAGTTCCCAGTCACGGGGCACCAGAGGCTGGGCTATAGACCTCTGCTGCTCTTAGGCACCTACTCAGAGCTCTTGGCTCCAACCTCATTGGGTTATCTTAAATGAGCAAAGTGGCTAATAGTTGCTAAAAATGTTATTTATTACAAAGCACATCACTCTCAAAAGGCACACAGAAAAGCAATGGCAAAAGCAGTAGCAAAGCAAAAACAAACGGCAAGAGCAGATGGCTAAAAGCACTGGCAAACGCCAACGCCTAAAAGCACCAACTCTCCCCAATACATACTCTTATAGAGGATTTTCCCAGCAAGCTAAGACACAAACTTGGACCACCACTCCTTAACCTATTAGAATTCTAGTTTCTTGGCACACCAGGTTACATATAAGCGGGCATAAAACCTATCTTGCTCTATCTGAAAAATGTAGGCAGTATTCTTATTAAAGCTCTGCTATGTCTAAGCCCTGTCTACAACCGTGGTCCTGGAGCCTTCACTGAAAACATCAGCACGTTTGCAACCTTCACTAGAACTCGCACTGCTACTGTGGAATCTAAACCTTGTACGTATTAAAAGCATTAGAGCTCACCCTAAAACTTATTAATTTTCTTCTGCTTAAAAGTCTATTTTATGTGTGAGTGGCTTAATATATTTCATCCAAAGGCTTTAATTCAACCCCTGCACTTTGATTTCTCACTGAAAAATTCAGAGAGACCCCTGACTCACTGATTCCAACACCAGTACAACCTTTTATACCCTTTTCCCGTATACATAACACCTGTGTGCACTTTAACTCTTTTGTGATTGGTCAGTACTAATCAGCATTCCATGCTCCTTTTCCTTTAATGATGTTCACCTCTCTTACACAGCTGCACCCTATTAGAGATGAGGCTCGGCTGCAGCCCCACTCCTAATTTCTCACAATCTACTCTCCTACACAGAAACCCCTGTAAATCGATTCCAGGCACTAAGAAACCTTCCCTTCCCGTGTGCAGAGAGGGCCGCGGGGGTTCCTTATGAACTCCCTTCCCATCAGTCCCTCCTGGGCAGTGCCGGGCATTAACGCAGCTCCTGGGGCTGTCCCGGCACCAGCTGCTGCCACAGGGCACGGGCTTGTCACACTTGGGTATTAAACACGACAAATCTGGGGAGGGGCACAGCCCTAGAAACCAGGACTTTGCCCTCGGGAGCTTGGAGCTGCACGAGGGGGATAAAGCATCCCCTGCACACACCGATTCCCCCGGCAGCAGCTCTGCCCTGCCAAGAATGGGGCTGTGTTTGGGAGAGGGAGGATGGCTGGGATGGCGTCTGTCATGAGACAGCCACACGTTGGGATGAAGAGCTTGGGGTGATCCGGTTGCTGAGGAGAGTTTGGAGCACCTTGCAATCCTGAGGGATGAGTTACTGGGAGGGGGAAGTCACCTGGCTCTTGTCGAGTTATTCATGGGTCTGGGTCTTCAAAGAGACAAGTGCAGTTGTTGGTTGCTGTAAAGTTATTCATTGCATAAGTACATCAGTCTCAAAGGCAAAGAGTTCAGAATATTAAAGTCCAGGCTAAAGGCTTTTGGCACAGAGTTCCAGATAAAAGCAGCAGCAGCCTGGCATTTCTTCTTCTTCTTCCAGGTGGTGATGAAGATGGTGGTCTCTCACCCCAGTGCAAGGGGTTTTTATCTGTAAATCATCCAATGAGCTAAAAACATGAACCTAAAACATTCCTTCTAAACCTACTAGAATCTTAGTTCTAGAGTATGAAAGTAGGGTCATAATTTACACATATAGTTCTATCTACTCCTGTGAATGGTTTTATTTGTTCTATATAGTAAAATGAAAGCAATATTCTTACTATGTTTTCATTATGTCTGTGTACTGGTTTGAAAGGAAAAGCAGTAAGAGACTGCAAGCCAGAAATACAATTTAATAGGAAAAAGAAAAAAAACAAGTAAAATACATGAAATAGTACAAATGAAAAGTACTGTCAGAGTCAGAATACAGCCTGACACCCTGCTAGTTAGGGTGGTGGTAGCAGTCCAGATGAAGTGGTCTTGTTGAAGTAGTGATCCTGCAGAAAGGTCCAATAGCTCTTGTCCTTACCAGTGGGTAAGGGCTGCCTTGGTGTTCCAAATCTTAATTTTGATCTTGGTAAGAAATATCTGGCTCCTCCCCCTGAGTGGAGCATCTCACAACGAGAAGATGTAATTTTATCAGTCATGCAGTGGGACTCAATTAACAGAAGATTTCTACATGGAGGAAGGATGGGTTGTGGAAACAACAAAGAACACTGCCCCACCTGGCTTTTAACAGATGGCCCATGAGCAGAGGATATCTCCCACAGAGATAAGGAACACTGCCTCATTTGGTTTCCACAGTTCATGAAGATGGTGATAGAATACAAACTTATGGGCAGCTCTTTACATTGTAACCTAAGACAGTCTGGGGCTAAGTTTCTGAACTTCTAACTAGATTTTAGGGGTTTTAACTCTCTTAAGGCACTTACAGTGTATTCTTACATAAAACTAAAACTTCTGCATATCTATGTGACTTAATAATATTCCTACATACTTAGCACTAAAACTTACACTTCTACTTCATGTCTGTGTGGCTTAATATATTTTAATTTCTCTAAAGGCTTTAAGTCAATCCCTGCATTCTTCTCTCTCTCTGAGGGACTCAGAGAGGCTTCTATTTTATACACCAACAGGCTCTGACATTGGAGTGGGGACCCACAGGGAAGGACATAGGGAGCCCATATTAGGAAAGATCCTGCTGCTTTCTGCCAGCTTTAGAGGGTCATAAATGGCTTTGGGGGTTTCCCAGTTAGTTTATAGGCGGAGGTGACCCCTTCTTTGGCAGAATCCTGATGCTTTCCACCAATTTCAGGGGTTCTAAGCGGCTTCTGGTGAACTCACTTCCATGGGTTCTAATGCCCCCCATCCACTCTTCCAACTGGTCCGGACTGGTGCTCCCAGTGCCCCATGGGGTGGGGCAGCAGGGACCACCCCCATGGCACAGAGCAGCTGCTTTGGGGCTGGAGGCACCGCCCAGCGCTGGGGATGGGGCGTGTTGGGGGAGCTGGGGCTGTACTGGTGGTACTGGTGGTGCTGGGAGCTCACCTGTCTGGGGGCCAGAGGGACTCAGGTGAATGTGTGTGCTCCCCCTGGGGACCCCCAGTCCAGTGTCACTCTGTCCCTGAACAGCTGCTCCCAGTATTCCCAATAACGCTTCCCAGTTCACCTGGTCCTGTTTATTTTGGGCCAGTGGGGAAGGCCTTGGAGGGGCACCGCGGGGGAGCCATGACTGGGGGGGGCAGAACAGGCCCCAGCCTGGATCAGGAATGGGCACCCACATGAAAAGTTGTGTTCCCCCATTCCCACCCTGCTCTGCAGAGCCTTGGGAGGAACCTGAACCTGAACACAGCACCGCACCAATCCAGAAGGTGCCAGTACCTCCCTAAGCTACTAGGGAAATCTGGGGAGGGGGCACATGGGGGGAGCCCAGGCTGGGCAAGAGTCCAGCACTGCCCCAGCTCGACCTGCCCCAGCTCCATCCCAACTCCTCCCACAGGATGCAATGGTGTTGCAATGGGAAAATGGGGAGGCTGAGGGTGGGTGCTGGGCGCTGAGGGAGCAGGAGAAGGGATTGAGGAGGAGAAGGACTAAGGAAGAAGCAGGAAAAGGGCTGGAAAGAATAGGAAGAGGAAGTAGGACTAGAAAGAAGGAGGAGTGGGGCCCCTACCAATGCAATTTTGGAGTCCCAGCCCCCTCCCCCACTCTTTGGGGGTCCCAGCTCCTCCCTTCCCATGCTCATGCACCCCTTCACGACTGCCCCCAATCCACCATTCCACATGCTTTGTTTTGGGGGGTTCCAAGGACTTCCTCCTTCCTCTGGAGGTCCCATACTACCTCTCTCACAATTCAGGCACCTCATTGCCGCATTTTCCTGGGAGGAATGCCTGATGTGAGGGATATTTGGGGTGTACTTTTGGAGGGGGACAGCTCTGTCTGCCTTTCCCCTCCTTTTTGTGGACTCTCAGCTGCCCCTGACACCCTGGGGGTGCTGGGATTTTCCTCCTGGGGACAAGGACATTCATTCCCTTCCAGGAGCCCAATGCCCAGCTGGGGCTCCAGGGCAGGGGGTCCTTGAGCAGCTGCCCCAGAACCTCCGCCAGGGTCTCCCAGCGCAGCCGAGCCGCTCGGCCTGGGGTCCCCAAAGCCCTCAGCAAGCCCCAAGTGCCTCCCAGGAACCCTCAACTCCCTCAAACCCAGCATCCCCCACAGCCCCTGCAAGTTCCCCACATGTCACTGGCCATGTCCCACCATGTCCTCACCCATGGCTGTGTCCCCACCATGTTTCCATCCCTGTCATTGTCCCACACATCTCATCCATGCCCATGTTGCCTCATGTCTCCACGAATGGCTATGTCCTCCTCCATGTGATCCCCTGTCACTCTCCATGTCTGTGTCCCACCATGTCTATGTCCCGACATATCCCCACCCATGTCTTAGTTCACCCTCTCTATTTTTAGTTTTGGATGTTGTAAAGGGCTGAAGAGAAAAAAGCAAATCAAGTCCAGAAGAAAAGCATTTTCTTATCCATGCAAGCTGAGGATCAGCTTGGCTGGGAGAGAACGTTTCCTAGAAGGGTTTCCACCTCACCATCTCCAAAATCTTGGTCTTTGCCCCAATCCATCACTATTTGGCTATGACATCCTTTAGTAATAGAAAATCAAAATTGTGCAATTACTGAGGTTGGAAAAGACCTCCAAGTCCATTCAGTATTCCTGGATGCCACCAGAAGACAGGATTGAAAGCAGAAGATTTTCTGGGGTTGAAAGTGAACAAATCCACTCTCCCCAAGGAATTCCCAGTGTTGGTTTGTGTCTCAATGGATGTTCCTGACCCTGCGTTCATCCAGGTGCCCACAGGGAGACAGGATGATGCAGAGCTCCCCTAGCCAGGTGTCTTCCCAACACAGATCAGCAGGACCACGGATCACCAGGGCTCTGCCCAATGGGGGTCACTGGGGATTATCCAACACCAATCCTCCCATGGGGGATGGAGCTGGAGCAGAGCACGAAACTCTTCCCACACTCGGGGCACTCACAGGGTTTCCCTTAGTGGAGCCTTTGTTGGGGTCGGGTCAAGTTAGAGCTCTGTGAGAAGCTCTTCCCACACTCAGGACACTCGTAGGGCCTCTCCCCAGTGTGGATGCGCTGGTGTTTGGTGAGGGTGGAGTTGTACTTGAATCCCTTCCCGCAGTCGGGGCAGTGGAAGGGCCTCTTCTCTGTGTGAATCCGCTCATGTCTGAGGCGACTGGAGCTGGTCTGAAACCTCTTCCCACACACAGGACACTTGTAGGGCCTCTCCCCAGTGTGGATGTGCTGGTGTCTTCTCAGGTCGAACATCCACCCAAAGCTCTTCCCACATTCCAAGCAGGTGTAGGGCCGTTCCCCTGTGTGGAGCACCTGGTGCCGCAACAGGATGGAGATGTCACTGAATCCCTTCCCACATTTCCCACACTCAGAGGGCCGTTCCCCAGTGTGGATCCTTTGGTGTCGGATAAGGTCAGAGCTGTAGTTGAATTGCTTCCCACATTCCAAGCACTTGTGAGGCTTCTCCCCTCCATGAGGCTTCTCCACCAGCTCTGAGCTCTGCCTGCATCTCCGGCCGCCTTCCCGGCTCAGGGAGGGTCTTTCCTCCTCGCAGCTCCCTGGGCTGGGTTTGCAGCTCCTCCTCCTGAGGGATCTCTGGGGCTTTTCCTCCTCCTCCATCTGTCAAGGCCTTGGGAATGAAAAATCCTGGTTTGGGGAAAACACAAGAGGGCCTTTGGCTGGGGGTTCCTCCTTGCCCAAGTTCATATCAGGAATACATTGGGCACCTTGTGTCTCTAAGAACCTCCAAAATCCAAAAATTCAGTCCAAAAATCCTCCAAACGTCACGACACAGATGAAAAACGCACCAAACACACAGATTTGGCCCAAAATGCCTTCAAAATATAAATATTCAGCCCCTGCAAAAAACAAAAACCCCAACATTTATCCCAATAAATCTCACAAACACCAAGATTCGCCCCTGTGAAAATCATGGATTCCTCTCTCTGGTCACCTGCTGCATGTGATGGGGACAACATTCCTGGGGCTGGGGGGAGGCTGCACATAAAGGGAGGGCTGGAACCTTGTGCTGCTTCCTGTTTCTGCTCCTCCTCCTCATCCTGTGTCCCTACTCTTCCTCACACTCCTCTTCCTCCTACTATTCCTCCCTCTCCTGCACAAGCCCATCTTTTCCTCCCACGTGCAGTGTTTGACCATTTGCATTGGAATTTTTTGTGTATATACGTGGGTGACTCTAAGTGATGGGAAAATTTGGGTATGGGGTTTTCAGTGTGTCCCCTTTAGGAGAGACTTTGCAAAACTGGAAGAGCTTTAAAGGTGACACTTTAACAGATAAAATGTTAGTAGAATATGGTTAAGAAGAGGAGCAAGGAGAGGAGCTTTAGAAATGCAAATTAACCCCGCTGAGGCAAAGTGTGGACAATGTACCAGGGTGTCCTTGCCTGGGGGAGGAATTGGGTCTGATTCTCTCTGGCCCTCACCCCAAGCTCTGCCTGCTTGCACAGATGGAATTTGCACAGCTAAAGGCAGAGCCCATAGTGAGGATATCTGACTGCAACAGAAATTGGTTAAGCTGCAAAGGGAAACAGCAAATGGAGAATGTTGTGAAAACTTTACTAAAAAAAAGTGGGGGGGAATCTTCCCTCTCCCCACTCCAACACGTGCTGTCACTGTCTGTTATATAGGGTGTATTAGAGCACTGGGGTGTTTTTGCTAGTCCAGAGAAATCAGTTTGGAATCCAAGTATCTGATGATTTAATTAGAGAAAAGTGGTCAATTGATGCAGCCCTGGCTGGAGGGAGCTCCAAAAATGGGGAAAGGATGAACAGACATCAGAAAAAATCCAATCCATGGACCAGTTCCTGGGAACCTTAACAAATTCATATCAGGAGACAGAAAATGAACCAATATTTTGAGTAGCATAATTAAATTAAAAACTAAATATTATCATTATTACTATTATGATTGTTGAAGGTTGGGATTGTGTTCCTTCAATATATGAGTGGGGAGAATTCTTCCCATTGTAATGCTAACAAACCTGCTGCCTGTGCCCAGGGTTTGTGATGGCCCTGGACGGGCGGGTGGGTGGGACCGGAGCTACCCGGAGGGGGATGCGGACTTCCGGGGAGGGGGGAGCTACTCAGGGAGCACGAGGCTTCTGGAGGGGCCCAGCTGTTTTCCGGGGAGAGAGAGGGGAGGGGAACTTCTCCAGTCTGCTCGGCGGTGTGAGGAGGTAGGAGACCCGGGGGCCGGCTGCATTCAGCTGCCCAGCATCTGCCCTGCTACCTCGGAGGCACTGCTGACTACCAAAGACCAAATACTTCCTACCTCTGGGAATACAACTGGTCATCTGGACACAGGACCGGAGCGAAGAGCTCCCACCTGAGCCAGCCCGGCCGCGGCTGTTCCACTCCACCTCCCTGGCTCCCCGCCTGCGCCTGCAGCTGTGCCGGCCCTGCTACAGTTACACCCCCAGGAACGGACACAGACCGAGTGTGTCCGCGTCTAAGAAAGGACTACAACTGACTTTTTCTTCTGTTTTTTGCCGGTAATTTTAATAACTACTGTTGTTTTCTACTTGTGCTGTGAGTTAGAGTAGTAAAGAGCTGTTACTTTTACCTCCTTATCTCGGCCTTGAGTCCTTGATTTGAAACAATTATAACACTCGGAGGGGGGTGACATTGATTTCTCTATTTCAAAGGGAAACTTCTGCCGTTTATTGGCAGAACCCTGTCCTAAAACCAGGACAGATTTTGGCGCCCAACGTGGGGCCGAGGGCATTAAAAGGCGAGTTAAGAGAGGAGTAGCAGCTCTTAAGCAGCAACATGTTGTCTAGTTTAATCTGGTTTGGGCTCCACGTGGTCACAGATATTTCTCTCCCATTTGCAAGCCCTTTTTTGAATATGGGCCCCCTCACCAAATTTATTGTAGCTATGATCCGATTTGTGTTTTGGATTGATTTTGTCAGGAATTCATGGGTTTTTAATTTTTTCTGGAAATTTGCCACATGGATCCAGAGCTATCGTACTCTAACTGCGTGTTTCTGGGGTTATTTCAACAATGGTACTTACTGTGAGGCAATGAATGCAAGGGAAATTTTCTCCCAACCTGTCACCCAGTTTTTTGAGGCTACCCCATCAGTTTTCAAGGATTTCAGATTTGCTTTAATTGCTAGTATTATTATTCCGTGGCTGGTGTTGCTGATGGGCCTGCTTTACTTAGCATTCAGAAACAAGGGAATACTGGCTTGGATAACAACCGTGAAACATGCTGCCCCAGAGCCTGCCCCTGTCCCAGAGACTAGGGATGCTGCCCCAGAGACTAGGGATGCTGCCCCAGAGCCTGCCCCTATCCCAGGGAACAGGGATGCTGCCCCAGAGCCTGCCCCTGTCCCAGGGAATAGGGATGCTGCCCCAGAGCCTGCCCCTGTCCCAGAGTCTAGAGATGCTGCCCCAGAGCCTGGTGTTGACCCACAGCCCACTTCAGAAATGAACCAGCCAGAGTGGGTGGGGGTTCTAGTGAAGGAGATACGGGACATGGGCCAGGTGTTGAAGGAGCAGGGCCAAGTGCTGAAGGAGCACCTTTCCCCAGCTAGTGAGAAACCCTCCCCCTGCCCTAAAGAGGGAGAGTCTGATGGTGCTGCAGTGGAACCCATAGATGTTACATCTGTCCAGGTTCCAGCTGGATCACAGGGGCAGCCACAGCCAGCAGCAGTTGCCCCTGTGGAAACTAGGAAATCTAAGATTAAAACAAAGCACCTAGATAGTGGGGATCAGCCAGGAGGGTCCTCACAACCAGCAAGGGAGCCAGAGGTTGAGATTGTCACCGAGTCTCTCTCATATGACACTCTCCGTAACCTGCGAAAAGACATTGTGCGACGGGGCTGTGAGCCTTTTACAACCTGGTTACTTCGTGTCTGGGACCTTATGGGGAGAGATGTACAACTGGATGGCACTGAGGCCAGGAATTTGGGATCCTTGTCCCAGGACTCAGGTGTGGATCAGACATTAGTAAGGGAGCAAGGCCTCCTTTCCCTTTGGGAACGGCTTCTAATGAGTGTGAGAGAGAAGTTTATCCACAAAGAGAGAATGCAGGAGCACCACCATAGCATGCGCTGGAAGACCATTGATGAAGGGATCCAGCAGCTGAGGGAGGTGGCAGTATTAGAGGTACTCTTTGGGATGGATGGACAGCATGACAATGACCCTGACAAGGTCAGGTGCACAGGGCAGATGTTGTGGGATCTGGCAACCCTGGGGCCATCTGAATTTGCTACCTACATTGCACTGATTAGGGCTGATGACCACCGAGAGACAGTAGGTTCTGTTGCCAGCAAGCTCAGAAATTTTGACAGTATGATTAATGGCCCAGTGCAGGCCAAGGTCTCTGCTGTGGCCAGGGACCTCCAACAGGTCCAAGAGGAGATGAAGGGGATGAGAGGGTTGAAAGGAGAGGTGAGGGAGATTATAAGGGAGGAGATAAGGAAGATCAATGCAGCACCAGTACGAGTCACAGGCCCCAAATCTCACACCCAACGCCCCCCAGCTAGGGACAGAAGATACCCCTCACGAACTGACCTGTGGTTCTTCCTGCGAGACCATGGGGAAGACATGGAAAAACGGGATGGGAAGCCCACTTCTGTCCTGGCAGCACGGGTGCGTCAGCTCAGGAGGGAAATGCCAACCGAGGGAACCGCTAAAATGAAGGTAGCCTCGACCTCCCACAACCAAGGTGCAGGGTACTACAGAAGGGAGGATGATCTGTCAGATCCCCTGGAAGGGACCTCCACTATGTATGCCCAGGAAGGAAATAATAACCAGGGCTAGAGGGGCCCTGCCTCTAGCCAGGGAGAGGCATGGGATAACAGGATCTACTGGGTAGTGTGGGTGCGATGGCCTGGCACATCAAAGCCACAGAAACATAGAATGTTAGTTGATACTGGTTCAGAATGCACCCTGATACCATCAGAACATGTGGGGAAGGTACCTGTTTCCATTGTTGGGGTGACAGGGGGATCACAAGAATTTACTTTGCTGGAAGCTGAGATTAGCCTGACAGGAAAGGGGTGGCAGAAACATCCGATTGTAACTGGCCCAGGGGCACCGTGCATTCTAGGCATAGACTTCCTCAGGAATGGCTACTACAAAGATCCAAGGGGATTCAGGTGGGCTTTTGGAATAGCTGCTGTATCGGCAGAGAGTATTAAGCAGTTGAACACCTTGCCTGGACTGTCAGAAAATCCATCTGCAGTGGGACTCCTGAAAGTGACAGAGCAACAGGTGCCAATTGCCACCATGACAGTGCACCGCCGGCAGTACCGGACAAATCGAGATGCTGTGATCCCCATCCACAAGATGATCCGTGAGCTGGAGAGCCAAGGGGTAGTCAGCAAAACCCACTCACCCTTCAACAGCCCCATCTGGCCTTTGCGCAAGTCTGAGGGGGAATGGAGATTGACTGTGGACTATCGTGCCTTGAATGAAGTGACTCCACCGCTGAGCGCAGCCGTGCCGGACATGCTGGAGCTGCAGTACGAGCTGGAGTCCAAGGCAGTGAAGTGGTATGCTACCATTGACATTGCCAATGCATTTTTCTCCATTCCTTTGGCAGCAGAGTGCAGGCCTCAGTTTGCTTTCACCTGGAGGGGTGTGCAGTACACCTGGAACCGACTGCCCCAGGGGTGGAAACACAGCCCTACCATCTGCCATGGGCTGATCCAGGCTGCACTGGAAAAGGGTGAGGCCCCAGAACATTTGCAATACATTGATGACATCATTGTGTGGGGGAACACGGCAACAGAGGTCTTTGAGAAGGGAGAGAAAATCATCCAGATTTTGCTGGAAGCTGGCTTTGCCATCAAGAAAAGCAAAGTCAAAGGACCTGCTCGAGAGATCCAGTTCCTGGGAGTGAAGTGGCAAGATGGACAGCGCCAGGTCCCCACTGAGGTCATTAATAAGATCACTGCAATGTCAGCACCAACAAGCAAGAAGGAAACACAAGCTTTCCTAGGTGCCATAGGCTTTTGGAGAATGCATATCCCTGAGTACAGCCAGATTGTGAGCCCTCTCTACCTGGTCACCCGCAAGAAGAATGATTTCCACTGGGGCCCTGAACAGCAGCAAGCCTTCGCCCAGATCAAGCAGGAGATCGCTCATGCTGTAGCCCTTGGCCCAGTCAGGACAGGACCAGAGGTAAAAATGTTCTCTATTCTGCAGCCGGGAACCATGGTCTGTCCTGGAGCCTTTGGCAGAAGGTGCCTGGTGAAACTCGAGGCCGACCCCTGGGATTCTGGAACAGAGGTTACAGAGGTTCTGAAGCCAATTACACTCCGACGGAGAAGGAAATCTTGGCTGCCTATGAAGGAGTTCAAGCTGCCTCAGAGGTAATTGGCACAGAAGCACAACTTCTCCTGGCACCCCGACTGCCAGTGCTGGGGTGGATGTTCAAAGGAAAGGTTCCTTCTACCCACCATGCCACCGACGCCACATGGAGCAAGTGGATTGCCCTCATCACGCAGCGCGCCCGCATTGGTAACCCAAATCGCCCTGGGATTTTGGAGATAATTACAAACTGGCCAGAAGGTGAAGATTTTGGTCTCGCCGAGGAGGAGGAGCAGAAGCAAGTGACCCGGGCTGAAGAAGCCCCACCGTACAACCAGCTGCCAGCAGATGAAACGTGCTACGCTCTTTTCACCGACGGTTCCTGTCGCATCGTGGGAATGAATCGGAAGTGGAAAGCAGCCGTATGGAGCCCCACACGACAGGTTGCACAAGCTACTGAAGGAGAAGGTGGATCAAGCCAACTTGCTGAACTCAAAGCTGTTCAGCTGGCCTTGGACATTGCTGAGAGAGAGAAATGGCCAAAGCTCTACCTCTACACTGATTCATGGATGGTAGCCAATGCTCTGTGGGGCTGGCTGGAAAGGTGGAAAAAGGCTGACTGGCAACGTAGAGGAAAGCCAATCTGGGCTGCTGATGAGTGGAAAGACATTGCCACTCGGATAGAGAAGTTACCCGTGAAAGTCCGCCATGTGGATGCCCATGTTCCCAAGAGTCGGGCTAGTGAAGAACACCGGCACAACGAGCGGGTAGATCAGGCTGCACAGATAGAGGTGTCAAAGATAGACTTAGATTGGGAACACAAGGGAGAATTGTTCCTGGCTCGATGGGCCCATGATGCCTCAGGTCATCAGGGCAGAGACGCCACCTATAAGTGGGCACGAGACCGAGGGTGGATCTAACCATGGACAGTATTTCCCAGGTTATCCATGACTGTGAGACGTGTGCTGCCATCAAGCAAGCCAAGCGGGTGAAGCCCCTCTGGTATGGGGGGCAATGGTCCAAATCTAAGTACGGAGAGGCCTGGCAGATTGACTACATCACACTGCCTCAGACCCGCCAAGGCAAGCGCTACGTGCTGACCATGGTGGAAGCCACCACCGGGTGGTTGGAGACCTACCCTGTGCCCCACGCTACTGCTAGGAACACCATCCTAGGCCTGGAAAAACAAGTCCTTTGGAGACACGGTACCCCTGAGAGAATTGAGTCAGACAATGGGACTCATTTCAAAAATAGCCTTGTTAGCACCTGGGCTAAAGAACATGGCATTGAGTGGGTGTACCATATTCCCTACCATGCACCAGTGGCTGGGAAAGTCGAACGGTGCAATGGCCTGCTTAAAACCACCTTAAAAGCACTTGGTGGGGGGACTTTTAAGAACTGAGAGATTAATTTACCAAAGGCCACATGGTTAGTGAATACCCGAGGTTCTACTAACCGAGCAGGTCCTGCCCAATCTGAGCCTTTGGGAACACCAGATGGAGATAAGGTCCCAGTGGTACACCTGAGAGGCATGTTAGGGAAAACTGTTTGGGTGAACTCTGCCTCCAGCAAAGACAATCCTGTTTGTGGGGTGGTTTTCGCTCAAGGACCAGGTTGCACTTGGTGGGTGATGCAAAAGGATGGAGAGACCCGATGCATCCCCCAAGGAGACCTTGTTCTAGGGTGAATTATCTATGATACTGTGCCTGTAACTGCCTGTATGTATATGATTTAAAAATTTTTAATTTGCTGTAGCATGTTGGCATGGGAAAAATTCGGGGTGGATAATGTTGAAGGTTGGGATTGTGTTCCTTCAGTGTATGAGTGGGGAGAATTCTTCCCATTGTAATGCTAACAAACCTGCTGGCTGTGGCCAGGGTTTGTGATGGCCCTGGACGGGCGGGTGGGTGGGACCGGAGCTACCCGGAGGGGGATGCGGACTTCTGGGGAGGGGGGGAGGGGGGGAGCTACTCAGGGGAGCACGAGGCTTCTGGAGGGGCCCGGCTGTTTTCCGGGGAGAGAGAGGGGGAGGGGGAACTTCTCCAGTCTGCTCGGCGGTGTGAGGAGGTAGGAGACCCGGGGGCCGGCTGCATTCAGCTGCCCAGCACCTGCCCTGCTACCTCGGAGGCACTGCTGACTACCAAAGACCAAATACTTCCTACCTCTGGGAATACAACTGGTCATCTGGACACAGGACCGGAGCGAAGAGCTCCCACCTGAGCCAGCCCGGCCGCGGCTGTTCCATTCCACCTCCCTGGCTCCCCGCCTGCGCCTGCAGCTGTGCCGGCCCTGCTACAGTTACACCCCCAGGAACGGACACAGACCGAGTGTGTCCGCGTCTAAGAAAGGACTACAACTGACTTTTTCTTCTGTTTTTCGTCGGTAATTTTAATAACTACTGTTGTTTTCTATTTGTGCTGTGAGTTAGAGTAGTAAAGAGCTGTTACTTTTACCTCCTTATCTCGGCCTTGAGTCCTTGATTTGAAACAATTATAACACTCGGAGGGGGGTGAAATTGATTTCTCTATTTCAAAGGGAAACTTCTGCCGTTTATTGGCAGAACCCTGTCCTAAAACCAGGACACCATGTTATAGTCCAAGAAGAAAATATTTATCACAGTGCTTTTTTTAAGTTTTGTTAAGAGGAAAACTAAAAGAAACTATATTATTACAGCCAATTTTCCAACATTATACATGTAGCTTTCGTTTTAATATTTGCCAAAAGCCAATAATGTACTATGTACTGTGACACACATACAATTAAAATTTCTTTTGTGAGTCTGGAAGAGCCATGGCTGGGGCAACAATCATTTTAGTTTTAGTTTGTTTTCTGGAGTTTTGCTGTTTCTTGAATCCATACCACAACATTGAGGTTATCTGGGTTTAATAACTCATACAAAGTTCTGGCTGGAACAGAGAATCCTCAGTCTAGGTCCTGCAATTCCTTATTAGTCCTCAGAATTATCCCAGCTCCATTTTATTGCTGGGTAACGTTACTTCTGGGATGCCCTGGTCCGTCTCTGGGTCAAATCAACAGAGACCTCCAGTCTACATATGTCCGAAATATTTAACCTTTTTCCTCCTATTTGCGCTTTTTTTCCCCAAGTACTGAAAGATGCTTTTTAGCCTGAACATTCAGCCATTTCACAGAGGCTTCTTCTACTTGGCTGAAGTACTGAGAGGTGCAGA
>JAREIS010000767.1:0-47975 GCA_030060385.1 Muscicapa striata striata | reverse complement strand
AACCAAGGATGCACCATGACAATGCAGGGCCTTGCAGGACCAACGTAACATTGTGACACTGTGGGGACCAGGAACCAAGGACCATTTGGCAGAAAGGCTCCATGGAGTAAGGGTCATTGTGGCACTGGGAGGCCTCATGGAATCATGGAATCATTGTGTGACACTCTGAGGCCTGTGGTGACACCATGCTGGCTTGCAAATGTTCATCTGCTTCATGGTAGGAGAGCACAGCAGAGGGACCTGAACAGGCTGAGGCTGGATCAGGGCCCCGTCCAGCAAAGTGAGGTTTAACAAGTCCAAGTGCTAGTCTGCCCTTTGGCCACAACAACCCCTGCAAAAATCAAAAATCTTGCAGCACTTCAGAGCTGGGGCAGAGTGGCTGGACATTGCTAGAGGCAGAAAGGGATCTGGGAGCCACTGGAAAATGGACAGGCTGAAGGCTGGGCCCATGAGTCAAGCCAGTGTGCCCAGGTGGCCAAGAAGGCCAATGGCTCCTGGCCTGGATCAGGAATGGTGTGGCCAGCAGGACAGGGCAGTGATTTTCCTGTGCTGGACACTGGTTGGGCAGCACCTCGAGTGATGTGTCCAGTTCTGCCCCCATTAGGAAGGACATGGAGGGCTGGAGCGTGTCCAGAGAAGGACAACAAGGCTGGTGAGGGGTCTGGAACACAAGTCCTGTGAGGGAGTTGAGGGACTGGAATGTTTATCCTGGAAAGGAGGTTCAGGGAGACAAGGTGGTGTCAGGGCACAGGTTGGACTTGATGATCTCCAAGTCTTTCCAGCCAGGTGATTCGTGATTCTCTGAAACCATCTGGGCAGTTGCAGGATGAGCCCTGGGACCTCCTCTTCAAATCCAGCAGCCCAGTCCTACTCTCTCACAGCCCCAAAGCCCATCCTGTCAGTCCTGCAGAGCCGTCCCAGCCCCCTCACTGCCCAGAACAGGAGCCCCACACCAGACACCAGCCCGATGTGCCCCTGGCCTGTGGTGCCTCTGGCAAGGAGCAGCACGAGCACTGCAGGACCTTGCAGACAATTCCTAGCACTTGTAGGATGTCTGTCCAAGGCATTTCCATGGTGCCAATCAAACTGAAATGGGGAGGGGGCCAGAGAGGAAAGGCAACAGGGATGGGTCTACTGAGGGAGGGGACAGAAGGCAAAGGAAGAAATCTGGAAGGAAGATCAAAGAAAGAAGGTGAGAGAAAGGAAATGCTCAGGCAGTTTGGGTGCTGACAGGAAGCCGGTTGAGCAAACATCTGCAGTGGGACAGGAACTCACAGCTCATGGGAACAAATTCTGGCTGACTGCAGAGGCCATGAGAAACCTGAGTGTTTGCCATCCGTTCCAGCCTTGCTGGCCCCAGGCTATGGCATTTGTGCTCACTCAGCTCCATCTCCCTAAGCAGCACCAGGGGCTGACCCTGCTCTGTGCATGCAAACAGGCCTGAGCCAGTGCTGCCGTGTCTGTGCCTGCAAGGATGGGCCCTGTTGAGCTGGGGAGAGGCCAGGGCTGCAGAGGGGGATGTTGTTGGCAGGGCATGAGGACGCTGGGACGCTGCCCTGGGGTGTCCAGCGCAGTGGGGATGGATCAGCCCTGCTCTGCTGCTCCTTGCCAGGGTCTCCCCTTGCAGGGACCTTGCAGAGCACCAGCCATGCTGTTTGCCCCCAGCCTGCCCACGCCAGCCTGGGGCTGCTCAGGGGTTTTCTCTGCTCAGCATTGGCCTGGCCAAGTGTTCTGGAGAGAGCCTGGCCAAGGAGCCTGGAGCCCCCAGGCCCTGCACCTGAGGTGTCAGCACTGCCCCAGCAGTGCCCATGGCCTGTCCCTGCTGCAGCCCTGGCACTGCCACCCCAGGGCTGTGCCCAGCCCCGAGAGCACTCAGGCCCTGCAGCAACAGAGGGGAGGAGGGCAGCGGGCAGTGGACGGAGCAGCACTGGCAACACCAAGTGCTGCTGCTGCTGGGCACAGCTGCTGTGCCAGCACTGATCTGCCCCAGCTCTGCACACAGACATTGCTGCTGCAGCTCCAGAGAAGGGAACAAAGGGGCACTCGGGAAAAATTGGCTGGAAGATCCTTTAGTTCATTTAAGCCACTGAGGCACAGTCCCTCATTGACACAGTCGTGGAAGCAAAATGAGAAACTATGGAAATTGGCACAAGGAATTTCTTTTGGAATACATTAAAAAGCTGAAAAAGAAGAAACAATTCAAACCAGAACCAAGAATGTAAATCAAAAATTATTTTATTAGAAGTGATTTGCAGAAATGGAAGCAATTTAATGTTCCTGAAACATCCAGTCATCAGTTCCACACTGCAGCCTTGAGCTCCTGGTTCCTCAGGCTGTAGATGAGGGGTTCAGGCTGGAGGCACCACGAGTACAGAACTGACAGGCCAGATCCAGGAGATGGGGAGGAGATGGAGGGGGCTTCAAGTGGAAAATGCAGTGCTGAGAAAGGAGACCACAGCCAGGTGAGGGAGCAGGTGGAAAAGGCTTTGTGCCGTCCCTGCTCAGAGGGGATCCTCAGCACAGCCCTGAAGATCTGCACATAGGAGAAAACAATGAACACAAAACAACCAAGTGCTAAACAAACACTAACAGAAGAGGCCCAAGTTCCCTGAGTATGATTTGGAGCAGGAGAGCTTGAGGATGTGTGGGATTTCCAGAAGAACTGGCCCAGGGCATTCGCCTGGCAAGGGCAGGGAAAATGTATTGGCCGTGTGCACAGAGCATGAGAAAGCCACTGGCCCAGGCAGCTGCTGCCATGTGGGCACAAGCTCTGCTGCCCAGGAGGGTCCTAGTGCAGGGGTTTGCAGATGGACACGTAGCGGTCGTAGCACATGACGGTCAGGAGGAAAACTCTGCTGAGATGAAAAGATAAAGAAAAGAGCTGAGCAGCACATCCTGAGTAGGAGATGGTCCTGGTGTCCCAGAGGGAATTGTGCATGGCTTTGGGCACAGTGGTGCAGATGCAGCCCAGGTCGTGAGGGCCAGGTTGAGCAGGAAGAAGAACATGGGGGTGTGCAGGTGGTGGCTGCAGGCTACGGCTTGATGATGAGGCCGTTGGCCCAGGAGGGCAGCCAGGAGATGCCCAGGAAGAGGCAGAAGTGCAGGAGCTGCAGCTGCCGTCGTGTGTGCCAATGGCAGCAGGAGGAATGGCTGATGGACTGCTGTTAGACATTTCTTCACTCTGGCCTGGAGTCCTGTTGAAGGAGGAGACAATGACAAGTCAGGGGAGACATTGCTGAGCAATGTCCAAACCTTTCTCCGTGTCCATGCTGCTTTGTGCCACCAATTTTCTTTTTTCAGAGCCCTTCCTTCAGCCTGCAGCTCAGCTGAATCTGGCCCCGCTGCTGTGACAAGCTGGGGCTCTGCCCATAGACACCAAGGAATCAGCTCTGCTCTGCCCCTGAGCCCCCAGGCTGAGGGCTGTGCTGGCTGGGAGGGGACACCACAGCTGTGCTGCTCAGGGCAGTGTCTGCCCTGCAGGGCAGGGCCAGCAGGTGCCACATCTGCCCTGCAGCAGGGCTTCCCTCAGCACAGCCTCCCTCCCTCCCTACCCATGGCTCTGCTGCTGCAGCTGTCCCAGCCCGAGCTGTTCCTGTGGCCCCGGGCTCCTTCCCTGCCAGAGCTGCCAGAGCCCAGCCCAGCCCCTGGGCCAGCTCTGCCCTGGAGCTTCTCGGGGGTGCAGGGATGAAAGAACAGCTTCCCCAGGCCTGGGCATCATGGAAAGGTGATGCTGGATGGATCTGGAGGCTGGGGAGGTGGAGGCAGCTGCTGAGGGTCCCAGGAAAACTCACTGTGATGGTTTAGGAGCCTCAGTCCCTGCTCTGCTCTACACAGCTGAGTTCCCATTGCCACCAAGCTGAGTCTGGAGGAAGTGGAAGCACAGAATCAGGAAAGCACAGAGTCAAGCAGGAAACCCCAGGCCTAAATGTGGTCATGAAAAGTCCCATTGGAACTGACCTGGGCATGAGCTGGAGTTCTGAGCAGTCCTGGTCCACACAGCACCCTCTGCACAGCAGCAGGACCTGCCCTGGCAGGAGTCACTGCCTGCACCCAGAGCTGCCCTCCACCATCCATGGGGAGCTCCCAGGCAGGCTGAGAGCTGCCCCTGGCAGGTGGCACATCCCCTGGGCTGGCCAAGAGCCCTGAGGGCTGCAGGAGCTGCTCTGCAGGACAGCCCTGCGCAGCCCTGGCTGCAGCCCCAGCTTCAGCCCCTGCAGCCATCCCTGGCAGCAGGAGCCGTCCTGCCCTGTCCCTCTGACAGTGCCCAGGGCAGCCCTGCTCTGCAGCACATCCTCCTCCTATTCCTGTGCCTCAGAGAAACTGGGAGAGTCCTCCTGACACATCCCCTGGGCTGTAAGCTGTGCTGGCTCCAGGAGATCCCTCCAGGAGCACAGGGGACATTGCCCTGCACCCACAGACTCACCATGCCCAGGGCTGTCAAGATGCTTCCCCAAGTGAAGTCTCAGCTCAATGTCTTCCCAGTCCTGATTGCCTTTAGCCTGTCTGTGCCTGGCTCCTGTCCCCGCAGTGCCTGCAGGCAGTGCCCTCAGCCCTGCTGGGCTGCAAAAGGAGCTGCTCCTCAGCAGAAATGTCTTTTTGTAGCATTTTCTGGTTGCCAGGATCTCCTTCTGTGCCAGGAGACACAACAGAACGACTTTAATTGCCCTCTCAGGAGTTTGTTCTTTTTTAAATTAGGTTCAGTCCCTGAGAGAGCGTTTTTCAAAAAACTAATCAAGAAATCAAAATTAAATTGAAACTTCACAGTTTCTTGAACTTTTAATGGGTCCCAATGAGAGACAGGACTGAGAAAATGCCCCAAGGTTCCAGTTAGAGCAGAACAATGGAGAAACTCATGACAGGTGAGGACAAACAAGGGAAAGGTGTCTCTGATGCTGAGCAAACCTGGATGTGTTTCAGCAATGCAAAGGGCCAAGGCCTGAGCCCCAGACCCAGCCAAGGCACATCCTGTCCCTCCCTCATTGCTCAGGGCTCTTCTCAGGGCACTGGGCTCTGGGGATGTGCAATGCCAAGGGCAGGAGCATGGGGCGGCCCCTGCCAGGCTGCTGAGCAGGGACAAGGAGGCAATGAGGCCCCAGCACAGCAAGGCTCACTTGTCCCCTGCTGGCCAAGGGCCCAGGGCCAGCAGCCATGGCCCAAGTGCTGCAGGAGTTGGCTCTGGCAGAGCCTTTCAGCTGCTGCCCATCCCTGTGCCCTCTGCAGCCCAGGCTGTCCTACGGTGTCCATGCCCTGCGCCTCTGTCCCTGCAGGCTGTCGGCATCCCCCGGCTGCCCTCCTGGCTGGCCCCTTCCTTTGCTGACAGCTCTGCATCCTGCCTGCCTCTGCCTGGCCACACAGAGCCTTGGGCTGTTCTAGGCTCTTCTGGGGGATGTGCTGCACCACAGCCTTGCCCTTGGAGAGAAATTCCTCTCTCATTGTGTCCAGTCTGGACCACCACAGTTGCCCTTGGCATTAATTCTTTCTTTCTCTGTCTGTTTTTCACTATGTCAGAAGGATCCACCATCCCTGATTCCACCCTTCCATCCTTTCCAGGGTTCTCCTCTGCTGTCCTCAGTGCCCACCCCACTGAAAACAGAGCTCTTTTGTCCCTTTACAGCGGTCAAGTGCTTGAGGCCATGGGCATCTGGACAAGAAGGACAGTTCTTTTCTATAGCAAGGAAACCAGAGAACCTCAGGGTTTTGGAGGCACATCAGAGGCAGTCACCAGAGGCAAAGGCAAGCCAGACCTGTTTGTCATTGGAGCTTTTGACTCAAAGAAACCTTTGGATATATGTTGAGTTTTGGAGGTGGAATTCCATTTCAGCCATGTGTGCCTGGATCAGAAGCACAATTCTTCTCCACAGGAAGGAAAGGGCAGAGCTCCAGGGTTTCAAAGGCTGACTAGAGGCAGCTTCAAGGAAGCCAAGGCCAGCCAGACCAGTTTGTCTCTGCAGGTTTTGTCTGGGAGGAATCCTTGGATAGATGGAATTTGGGAGGCCAAATCCCAGTTTTGTCCATGGGCATCTGGAAAAGAAGGACAGCTCTTTTCCATGGGAAGGAAAGTACAGTGCCCCAAAGTTTCAAAGGCATATGATAGCTGGCCCTCAGAAGCCATGGGAACCTAGACAGGCCTAGCAGCTTTTGTCTGGGAGCTATTCTTGGATATAAAGAATTTTAGAGGCAGATTCTCATTTGGCCATGTATGTCTGGACAAAAAGAAAGTTTTTTTCCATGGGAATAAAAGCACGGCCCCCAGTGTTTTAAAGGCAGATGGAAGGTGGCCACTAAGAGACCATGGCCAGACAGAGCTGTCTGTCCTGGCAGGTTTCATATGGGAACAATCCAAGCATATAATCAAATTTGGAGGTATCCCAGTTTTGGCCACTGGGCATATGGAGGAGAAAGAAAGTTTTTTCCCATAGGAAGGAAAGCACGGAACTCCATAATTTCAGGGGCAGATAAGAATCAACCCTCAATATGCCAATGTCAGCTGGACCAGTTCTGGCCCCAGGAGGCCTAGTCAACCAGGTCTGTTCCATGTTTTTGGATCCTTCGGGCCCTGCACCTTTACAATTACCCCTTGGTTCCATGAGGCCCCACAGTATCACAACAGATCTTTGTTTCCGTGAGGCCCAGCAATATCACAATGGTCTCCTTGGCTTCACAGTGGCACAATGGTCCCTTGCTTCCATGAGGCTTTGCAGTGTCAAAATGGTTTCCTTGGTTCCATGGGACTGCACATTAACACAATGGCCCTTTGGTTCTAGGAGATCTCAGAGTATCTCATTGGTCTCCATGATTCCTTAAGATCTTGCAGTGCCAGAATGGCCTCTTTGTTCTATTGGGCTCTGCAGGATCACCATGGCCCCTTGGTTCCACAAGACCTGCCTGTGTGACTCTGGCCCCTTGCTTCCAGGGGGGCCCAGAGTGTCACAATGGCCCCTTGTGTCCATGACACCTTGCAGTGTCACAGTGGTTGCCCTGGCTCTATGAGGCCCTGTGGTGTCTCAGTGGCCCCTTTGTTTCATGCGGACTCAGAGTGCCAGAACGGTCTCCTTGCTTCCATGAGGCCCTGCCAAGCCTCTTTATTCAACAAGGCCTCAAAGTCTTAGAATGGTCTCCATGAGGATTCCATGAGGTCTTGCAGTGTCACAATGGTCTCATTGGTTCCATGGGGCCCTGTAGCTCCACAATGGCCTTTTCGTGTCACAAGGCCTTGAAGTTCATAATAGTCTCAGCAGGTTCCCATGCCTGTTCAAATGGCTTCTTTGGTTCCATGATGCACAGTAATGTAACAATGGTATCCTTGGTTCCACAGAGTCAGAATGTCCCCATGGTCTCACGGAGCCCCACAGTGTCACTACAATCCCCTGGATTCCATGAGACCCTGCCATGCTACAATGACCCCTTGGTTATACAAGGCCCTGCAGTGTCACAATGGCCCCTTGGTTCCAATGGGTCCTGAAGTTTCATGATGGTCTCCATGGTTCCCTGAGACCTTGCAATGTCACAATGGACTTGTGGTTCCATGAGATTTTGTACTGCCAACAACAATCTCCTTGGTTCCACAGTGTCACAATGGACCCTTTGTTCCATGGGGTGCCTGGCCACCCACAGCCCCTCACAGCTGCTTACAGCCCCTCACAGCCCCTCAAAGCCTCCCACAGACTTTCATGGCCCCTCACAGCCTCTTACAGCCCTTTGTGGCCCCTCACAGCCCCTCATGGCCCCTCATGGCCCCTCACAACCTCTCATGGCCCTCATGGCTCCTTCCAAAGGAGAAAGGGTCAGGCCCTGCTTGTTCCCCATTTTATTTCTGTCCCTTCACAGCAATGAGTAAAGAAAGGCTGCAGTGGAGCCTTTCCCCAGCATTTCCCTTGGGGTTAATTGTGGGCTGAAGCTCTGTGCTGGCACTGCCCGAGTGTGAACATCCCTGCAGCCAAAGGCCTTTGCTGTCCCCCCGTGTCCATTCCCTGTCCCCAGTCCCTGAGCACAAAGTTGAGGAGAATTAAAGACACACAGGCCACATTTGCAGTGCTCAAACACAGCCCTGTTGCTGGTGCTGCTGAAATAGAATCAGCTGACAGAGGCCATCACAGAAATTGCCTCTGGAACGTCAAATAAAATGAAAAAATCCACCAGGAGAAAGAGAAACCAAAAATTCTCTCCTCGCTTCATTGCTCCTTCTGAGCAGCAGCAGATGATGGAGATGCCCAGAGGTATTTCCAGCTACTACTGGTCCCAGTGGGAGCCCAGCCTGCTGCCCAGCCCCAGATGGATCCTGAGCCCAGCCCGGGGAGCTGTGAGAGTTCGTCTGAGCCTCTCATTTGTTCTGCCCAACGACCTTCGCCTGAGGCCTAAGAGGACCCTCAAACTGCAGTTCGGAGACGCTGGCCAGAGATGGGAGGAGTGCCAAGTAATTTTTTCGACCAGGACTGGTTTCTCATGGCAACTAGTCACGAGTGCGCTGGACTGTGCTTACTCAACAAAGCTTCCCACAGGTGGAAGAACAATGGGCTGTTCAGGTATGGCGTACCCCATGTTTGTCCCATGACAAGGATTGTTTGGTGGCCATGAGCTTGCCGTGCTCTGCTCTGGAGCAGTTTACTGGTTGCCAGGTCCTGTTTCCACCTGTTTCTACGAAGCACCGATCTCCATATACAATAGTCCATAAATCTTCCCACCTTTTGGCCAGAGGACACTCGCTTTGGAAAAGACTATAAAAAGACCTCTGAGATCTCCCCAGACGACATCAGACATCTATTGGCTGGTTCCATGAGGATTCGTCTGACCGTCTTGGGAGCTATAACCCCGAACCCCTTTCTCTCTCTCTCTCTCTCTCTCTTTCTGCTTAACTAAACATGAATCTTTGCCTTTTGTCTTTTGCACCCTGGGGTCGAACGAACCATCACGACTCCGGCTCGGGTTGGGCGGATCGTGACAAAAGCAGAGGGAATGAACTGGAAATTATTAGGAAAAAATTGCCCTTCTTACAGACAAAGTTTATTCCCTGTATTCCTCCTTTTCAGATTCTTTCAGTCATCTACTGAGAGGTCCAGCTTCTTCTGGTGCTTTTCATGAACCGATTGTACTCTTGTACACCAGTGCAAGAGATGTAGAATCAGCTAAACTGAACACAGAAACAATATCCCTCTGTCAGCCCATTTTCACATTCTAGATCACTCTCAAGATGTCCGTGGGGGCGTTGGAATGATTATCACACAACTCTCCACTTCTGCCTGCAGAAATTCTTTCTTTGCATTCAGACAGGGCTGCATTCCATAACAAAGCCTGGTATCACCTCCCATTTTCTTAGGTTAGAAGAGCAACAATGAAAACCTTACCCACAGCACAGCTCTCCAGCCCATAAGGAAAAAAAAAAGACCAAGTTGTCAAGTTCCCAGAACCTTTTTCCTACTTTGCTGCAAGAGTCATGCTGCACACACAGTGTGGAAAACCAAGAGAAGCTGCAGTTGGTGGCACATCTTGTTACAGAAGCTGCACCTCATCCGCCAGGAAATGTTCTTGGAAAGAGCAAAAAGGGCTGTGGAGAAGATTCTGGGAAAACTAAAAACAGCTTTAAAGAAGTGAAATGAAAATTGAAAGAAACAATCCAAGTTGTTTTTCTCTATGTATTTTTATTCTCCCTTTTTCCATCTTGAACTATTTCTCCATCCCATTTATTCCAAATGGATCTCACCTCTAAGATCTATGACTTGGCAAGTTTTAGACACTGTAAAATACTGTGAGCTATGCAGAGTTTGCCTTTCCCTTTTTTTCTTGGAACAGAATGCTGTAGACACAAGTGCAGTGCTTGGGTCAGGTACAAATTCTGTGTTCAGGGGATTTGCCCAGACAGTGTTTGAGCATCAGCAGGGACAATGCACAGCAACAACCAAGGGGATTCCTTTGTCATTGTGCAGAAGTGAAGACTCGGGATCTTGACTCAACACAGCAAAGTTCCCGTGCTTGGACAGACCCAGGGGCTGCCAGCGGGGAGACAGGGGCTTGGCACAGGGGTGAGCAGGGAAGGGACACACGGGCAAGAGGACAAACAGCCCCGGCGCTTCAGTTGCACCGACAGCAGCAGCAGTGGCAGCAAAGGCAGCATGAACAGCAGCAGCGAAAGAAGAGACTGTCGACTCCCTCTTGCTTCTCCTCTCCCGCTCCCGCAGTCCCGCACTCTCTCTCGCTCTCCCTTTCCCGCTGTCCCCCTCCTCTCCCAGTCTCCCTCTCCCCCATTCCAGGCCGGGCCATGGCCCCCGCCCCACCTGTCCCGCCGCGGTCTCGCCTCCGCCCAGCTCTGTCCGTACTGGCGGTGGCTCTGGGCTGGCATCAGTGCCTGGGGCTGCATCAGCGCCTGGGGCCCGGCCCGGCCCCAACGCGGGCCCCAGCCCCGGCTCCTCCCGGCCCAGCGCCTGCCGCGGCCGCTTGGCCCCCTGCGGCCCCCGGCCCGCTCCGCCGCTCGGCAGCGCGGCCGCCGGCCCCGAGCCGCCGCTGTCCCGTTCCACAGAGCGAACGCCTGGGGCTGTCCGGCCCGGGGCGGCTGAGGGGCGCTCGGGGCCGTTCCTGGCCCCGGGCCGAGCGCTGACAGCCGCGTCTCGCCGGCAGGGAAGGCGCAGCAGGGCCTGAAGGAGCGGAACCGGCTGGGTTCGCTGCTGGGCCGCGGCGGCTTTGGCGGAGAGCGAGTGGGGCCAGCGGGTGAAGCCGGGGCGGGCCGAGCGGGGATGAGCCGGGTCCCGGCAGGGTGGGAGCCGCCGGCAGCCCTGCAGGGAGCGTGGGGTGAGCGGGGGATGCAGAGCATCCTGGGCTGGGCGAGGGGTCCCAGAGCCCTGGCACGGCCCAAGCCCCACTGAGATCGTGCCCTTGGAGATCGTGCCCTTGGAGATCGTGCTGCTGGCCAAGGTGTCCTCTGGGTGTGCTGGTGTCATTCAGCTCCTGGACTGGATTGAGCTGCCCAACAGCTTCTTGTTGGTGCTGGAGCATCCGGAGCGGTGCCAGGATCTTTCAGGTTTATTGGCAGAGCAGAGGTTACTGCCAGAGCAGGAGGTGTGGGAGCTGTTCTGCCAGGTGCTCGAGGCACTGCACCAGCTGCGGGGTTCTGCACAGGGGCATCAAACCAGAGAACATCCTGCTTAACCTGGCCACCGGGCAGGCAAAATTGATCGACTTTGGCTGTGGCACCTACCTGCAGGACACAGCCTACACTCACTTTGCAGGTGAGCCCACGCTGGGGTGTGCTCCAGTCCCGGCATCTCCTGGCCCAACATCTCAGGGCCCAGCCTGGGTGTGGCAGTGGGGATTCTCCCTTTTGCTGCCACTCATGGCACTGAGCCTTCAGCCGAGTTGCTTTTGAGCGAGGGTGGGTGGGGGCTGGCTTCCAGCCCTGATGGCAGCCTTTGCCAGCCACTCTGCCCAGGACTGGGGCTGGGGCTGGGGCAGGGAGCCTGACAAAAACACCTGTGGGTGGGGTAGCAGAGAGGGGGGGCCAGAACCAATGTACCAACTGGTTTGGTGTACAGGTGAGAAAGGGCTTGCACTGCTGTGCTCTCCTTGTTTGCTTTGGCTTCATAATGTTTTTTGGGGCAATGCAGGCAGGGAGGATGAAGGCATGGTTTTGCCCCAACACGGAGTGGGCTTTTCTTTGTCATGGTTGGGCCTTGCAAGGGCTTCTGCTGTCCTCCTCCAGCACCAGTGGATTCTTTTCCAGCCCCGAGTTTGTACACAAGTCCCAGGTGCTGGCAAGAGGGCCGTGGGTCACACCATGTGCCACTGGGGCAGCTCCTGCATGCCCAGGGATGCTGGGGTCAGGCTCTGGGAGCAGCAGCATCCCCCTGATGAACTCCATCTGTATTCCATAGGAACTCTGTCCTACAGCCTCCCAGAATGGACCCACTTTGGCTGGTACTATGGCAAGCCAGCTACCATCTGCTACCATTCTGCTGCACCAGATGGTCTGCGGGGATCACCCTTTCAGGAAGGGCCAGAACATCAGCTGGGACCAGCAGCTCTCGCTGCCCCAACGGCTCTCTCAAGGTGGATCCTCATCTCTGGCACGGGGGGAATACCAGTGCTGGGAGACAGCAGCAGGCTCGTGAGCATCCCGCTCTGGCAGCTGCTGAGGGGGTGGCACATGTCCTGCTCTCCTGCTCTCCTCCAAAACAAAGAGCTGATGGGAAGGTTTAGGCACAGCTCTGAGCACACCCATGGCCTGGGCATGGGAACAGTGGGGCAAAGGGGGCTGGAGCCTTCTCCAACTGACCAGTGGTTTCTGGTTTCCCTCCCCAGAGTGCCAAGATCTGATCAGGTGGTGTTTATCCATGTACTCCTTGGAAAGGCCCTTGTTAGAAGACCTGTTCTGTGATCCTTGGATGCAGGATATTCATCTGCCAGAGAAGAAGGAGAGAGCCACAGGCACACTTTGGTGCAGGGCCCTGGTGAGTTACAGCTCCACACATGCCTTGGCAATCAGAAGCAAAGAAGCCCAGACTTTTTTGTCCTGCCTGTGCCACTGCACAGAAGTCATCAGATGGGAACACGCAGCCCTTGCGCTGGAGCTGTGCTGCTCTGCCCTGCACTGGTGGCCACCATCCCAGCTGGTTTGGCTTGTCCTGGTTCACTGACAGCTGGGGGCCTGGGCAGAACACTGACAGCCTGGTCTCACCCCCAGGGAAGGAGAAGGAGCCCCTGGAGAAGCTGTACCAGGTGGGGCTGCTGCTGCTGGGGACAGGAAGGATGACATCAAGGGTGAGAACCTCTTCCTCCACCTGGCCACTGGCAATCTGAAGATGATGGACTTGGATTCTGGCACCTTCTTCAAAGCCAGGCTCCACAGCAAATTTGCAGATGAGTCCAGACCCAGGGGGATGCTCCCAGATTTGGGCATTGCACAGCCTGGCCAGGAACCAAAGGTTACTCCTTTGCTGGGGAGGATAAAACTGATTCTTCAGTCAGTGGCCAAGGTGCTTTTTGTCAGGGCTGGGGGGATGGGCTGGGTGGGTACGAAATGGGAGTCTGCTCCTGGCCCTGCCAACAGCCCCCAGCACCCACCGTGCCCCAGGCTGGGGCTGGGGCTGGGGCTGGGGCTGGGGCAGCCAGCCCGACACAAACAAACCCCATGGCAGGGGCAGAGGTGGGACTCCAGAACTGTGCACAGCTGCTTTGCTTTGCAGGCAAGGAAGGGCTTGGGCTGCTCCACTGCCCTTGTTTGTGTTGGGATCACCATTACTTTTGGGGGCAGTGCAAGGGGAAAGGGTGAAAGCATGGGCTTCCCTCATCTGTGGGTGGGTTTTTCCTTGGCATGTTGGGGTTGGACCTTCCTCACACCCCTGACAGAAATAAGATTTTTTAACTTTTTTCTTGCTTACCCTTTTTGTCTGTAATCTATTTTCATTAATTTGTTGTTTGTTTCTCTAAAGGAAGCATTCTGGATGGTGTCCAGTATGGATCAGGAAGTGCTTGGGACCAGCTGGAGCACGGATGGGCTGTGCCCTTGGAGAAGGCTGAAGACATCGTTAGGACCAGCTTTTCTTCCAGCAGCAAAGGCATCCCTGTTTTCTTAGCTTGGTGGGACAAGAGCTTTTGGGAGATGGCAGCGAGCACAGGAGCATCCTGCTGTGGCAGCAGCTGAGGGGCTGGCTGTGCCATGGCTGGCTGCAGGCTGGGCACATGTCCTGCCCTCCTGCTCTACTCTGCTCTGCTGGCTGTTCTGTGGAGCAGCTCCTTCCCACTGGCTGAGCTGCTCAGGCAGAGCCCAGCAGCTCCTGGCCCTGCAGGGCTGAGGCTTTTCCCTGGTGCTGGGCACAGACTGATGGAGCAGCACTGCTGAACACGGGGACACACAGAGGGACCAGGAGCAGCTGCCTTTGTCCACCTGCAGCTCCAAGGGCCAAACTCTGAGCAGACAGGGCTGGAAGAGACTCACAGGCTCCCTGTTTGCTGTGCTGCCCCACTTGTGCCTGGCCCAGCTCTGTGTGGGGCAGAGGGAGAACAAGGGGCAGCTCCCTCCCAGCCCCCAGCCCAGGGACCCCTCTGGCCCCGGGGCTTGGGGCACTGTCAGCACCCACTGCTCCAGCCACCGCTCTGCTGGCACTGACAGCAACACCCAAACTGGGGCTGATCCCGAGGGAGCAGCAGCAGTGCCTGGATCTGATCCCTGACTCTGGGACAGGGCTGGACAAATGACCCCCACAGCAGCAGCAGCAGCAGATGGAGCTGACTTTCAGCACAGCCCCTGCCACTCTTCCCTCCCGTGTGCAGTGGTGTCACAGCAGCCTGGGGCACCTGGGAGCCCCCAGTGCCAGCAGGGACTTGAGATGGCAGCCCTGGGCTCCTGGAGGTTGTGCAGGCAACAGAGGTGGGGACTCCCTGTCCATGTGGAGCTTCCAGATGGAAAAGGCTGCTGTGAGCAGGCAGCTGCAAGGGCAGAGAAAGGAGGGGCTGGAGCCCTTGATCTGTGCCAGTTCCACAGTCCTGGGCAGCAGCCACTGAGCACAGGGGAACAGAGGGCACAGCAGGAGGGACAAAACCAGTCAAGGTCAGAGACTGGGAAGAGCCAGAGCTGGGAGCAGGAACAGCTGCTTCACTGCACCCTTGGAGAAAGCTCTTGGCTGGTTCAGAGTGCTGAAAGGTGTGAAGGGCAGAGAGGTGATACCCCAGGGCAGCATCCCAGAGCGTCCTCATGCACCTGCCAACAACATCCCCCCTCTGCAGCCCTGGCCTCTCCCCCAGCTCACACAGGTGCCCCATCCTTGCAGGCACAGACACGGCAGCACTGGCTCAGGAGCCCCTGTTTGCATTGCACAGAGCAGGTGTCAGCACCCCATGGTGCTGCTGTGGGGAGATGGAGCTGAGTGAGCACAAATGCCATCAGCCCCTGGGGCCAGCAAGGGCTGGGGGACACAAGGGAAACCACTCAGGTTTGTTGTGGCCTCTGGAGTCAGCCAGAAAAGGTTGTTCCCATGAGCTGTGAGTTTCCTGTCTCACTGCAGACATTGTTGCACAGAGCCAGGGCTGCCTGACAGCCACACCAAAACTGCCCTGAGCGTTTACTTTGCTTCATGTTTGCTTTCTTTCCTTTTTCATGATCCAGATATTTTCCTATTTCCCATTTCTGTTGCCTCCCCTGCAAACAGCCCATCCCTGTTGTCCCTTTCCTTTTTGGCTCCACTCCCCATTTCAGTTCATGAGCTGGCACCATGGGAACATCCCTTGGGGAGCAGGATCATTCTACCAGTGCTTCAGGAATTGTCTGCAGGGTCCTGAAGTACTTTGTGCTGTTCCCTTGCCAGAGGCACCACAGGCCAGGGGGGCACATCTGGGCTGCTGTGTCTGGGTGTGGGGCTCCCTGTTCTGGGCAATGAGGAGGGGCTGGAGAGGCTCTGCAGGACTGACAGGATGGGCTTTGGGGCTGTGAGGAGAAGCTGAGGGACCTGGGCTGCTGGACCTTCTGAAGAGGGGGCCCAGGGCTCATCCTGCAACTGCTCAGGGGTGGTTTCAGAGAATCACAGAATCAGCAAGGCTGGAAAAGACCTTGGAGATCATCCAGTCCAACCTGTGCCCTGACACTGCCTTGTCTCTCCTGAGCCTCCTCCAGGATAAACAACCCCAGCTCCCTCATCCACTCCTCACAGGACTTGTGTTCCAGACCTCTCACCAGCCTTGTTGCCCTACTCTGGACACACTCCAGCCTCTCCATATCCTTCCTAAATTGGGGGACCCAGAACTGGACATAGCACTCGAGGTGCATCCCAACCAGTGCTGAGCACAGGGGAAGAATCACTGCCCTGCTTCTGCTGGCCACATTGTTCCTGATCCAGGCCAGGTGCCATTGGCCTTCTTGGCCATCTGGGAACACTGCTGGCTCATTCCCAGCCTGCTGTCCATCAGTGCCCTCAGGTCCCTTTCTGCCTGGCCACTGTCCAGGAACTCTGTCCCCAGCCTGTAGCACTTAAAGGGGTTGTTGTGGCCAAAGTGCAGGACCCAGCACTTGTACTTGTTAAACCTCACCTTGTTGGATTTGGGCCTTTGATCCAGCCTGTCCAGGTCCCTTTTCAGTGCCCTCCTACTACACAGTGTCACCATGGTCCTCTCAGTTCCAGGAGGCCCTGCAGTGTCACAATGGCCCCTTGCTTCCCCAGGGCCCTGCAGTGTCACAATCATCACAGAATCACCCAGGCTGGAAAAGACCCTTGAGAGCATCAAGTCCAACTTTTGACCCAACACCACCTTTTCACCCAAACCATGGCATGAAACACTTCCAAGGACAGTGACACACCCACCTCCCTGGGCAGCCCATGCCAATGTCCAATCACCCTTTTTTGAAGAATATTTCCTAATGTCCAGCCTAAACATCCCCTAGTAGCTTAGGGCTGTGTCCTCTTGTCCTGTCACTGTTCCCTGCCTGCACCCTCCTGTCAGGGAGTTGTAAAGAGTGATGAGATCTCCCCTGAGCCTCCTCTTCTCCAGGATAAACAACCCCAGCTCCCTCAGCTGCTCCTCACAGCACTTGTTTTCCAGATGCCTCACCAGCCTTGTTGTCCTTCTCTGGGCATGTTCCAGCCCCTCCATGTCTTTCCTAAATTGGGGGCCCAGAACCGGTCACAGCACTCGAAGTGCAGCCTCACCAGTGCTGAGCACAGGGAAATAATGACTGCCCTGGTCCTGCTGGCCACACCATTCCTGATCCATAGGAGTCCCAGGGGTTGGATGAGGGAAATGGTGGGAAGGGGATGGAGACAAAGTGTTATTGATAGTCAGCCATGAAGGGTCTTGATTTTCATATCTATTCAAACTGCATTAAAAGGTGCTGGGGGTCAATATCATTTGCTTATATCGTTCTATAAACAGGAAAAGACAGCGATACAAAAGTTGTCTCTGCATTTTTTCCAATAAAGTATATTCACTTGGAATACACTTCTGAAATCTGACTAATTAACCACAAAAGAATTGAAAACTTAAATTATTCCCAGAGGTGTTTCTTCTTTGGGTGTTTTGAAGAAATGTTTATGAGTCTTTGCCACTGAATTCCTGCACTGAAGAGCTCAAGAAAGAAGAGGCCTCTGGAGTAGTAAAATTCATCAGCAGCCTCCAAGTGGCTGAGGATCCATGCTCATCAGAGCAGGAATGAACAGCAATGGGCACAGCTTTGTGGCTGCCCCAGCTCTGGGATGGGCCCTGGGCCTGGAGCAGGAGCAGCTCTGCAGGGCCCCAAGGCCGGGGCTGTTGTGCTGGCCTGGGCAGATGGGATGGCAGCAGGGGCTGCAGAGCTCTCAGGAGCTCAGGGAGAGGGGAGCAGGGCACACAGGGAGCCTCCTTTTGCCTTGGCCAAGCCCCTTGCCCATGGCTGGGCTGAGTCCTGTCTGAGCTGCAGCTGCTGCTGTGCCCTGGCCAGGGGCTGAGGCCGTGGGGCCACTGCCCAGAGCCCCTGGCCTGAGCAGAGCTGTGGGGCCAGAGCCGGCTGGGCTGTGCTGGGGAGAGGCCCTTGGTGCTGCACAGAGCTCAGGGCAGCTGGCACAGCTTGCAGGGAGCTGGGCTGGCCTGAGAGAGCCTGCCAGAGAAACCAGCAGTGTCCATCTCAGCCTGGCTGAGCGTGCAGGGGCAGGACCCAGCCCAGGCCTTGTGGGGCAGGGCCAGCGCCTGTGGAAGGCATTGGGAACAGGCAAGTGGGCGAGAGAGGAGGCTGCTCTGTGCCCTTGGTGGCATGCACAGAGCAGGGAGGGGGCCAGGACATTTGTCACCGCCAGCCTCTGTCCCCAGCCATTGCCAGCCCTGGCTGCTCAGCCCAGGTTTGCCCTGGGCTGAGTTTGGCTGTGGCCCAGCTCCATCCTCCTGCGGGGCTCAGGGCCTGTTCCCGGCCATGGCCAGCCCTGCCCGGCCTCTTGTTGACAATTGACCCTTGGTTCATAGTGATTCCATTGCATCACAGTGGTCTCCTTGGTTTCATCAGGCTCAGGTTTGTCACAATTGAACTTTCATTCCATTGTATCACAGTCCTTTCATGGATTCCATGATGCTGGGTCACAGTGGAGCCTTTGTTCATGCATTTCCATTGCGGCACAGTGGTCTCCAGCATTCCATGACGCCACAGTGCAAAACAGTGGCACTTGATTCCATGAGTTTCCATTCCTTTACAATGATCTCTTGGCTTCCATGAGGCCCTGCAGTGTCACTAGGGAGACTCTGATCCATATTTTCCATTGTTCCACACCAGTCTTTTGAGGCGCAACGTGAAACAGTGGACATTTGATTCCCTGTGATTCCACAGTGGTCTCCTGGGTTTCATGAGGTCCTTCTTTGTAACAATTCAGACTTGGCTCCATGAGATTCTATTGTGTCTCAATGCTGTTGTGGATTCTGTGAGTCCCCACTATGTTTACAATTGAAACATGGTTCCCTAAAATTCCGTAGTATCACTTTGCTCTCCTGTGGTTCATGAGGCTGTGCTGTGTCACAATGGACACTTGCTTCCTCCAAGGCTGGAGGTGTCCCAGTGGCACCGGGTTTCCATCAGGCCACGCTTTGTCACAATGGGGCCTTGGTTCCAAGATAATCTCTTGCACCACAATGTTCTCCTTAGCTTTATGAGAGCCTGATGTGTTGACAATTGACCCTTGGTTGCTTGAGATTCCATTGCATCACAATTGGCCTGGCACAATGACGTCTTATTTCTAGTATATCTGGCAATACTTCTCTGGCCCTTGTGTTCCATGCGGCCCCTCTCTATCAGAATTGACCATTGGTTCCATTGCATCACAACTCTCCCTATGTTTCTATGACCTGCCCTGTGTCTCAATGGACACTGGATTCCACAAGAGCTGGCAATGTCCCAGTGGTACCTGTCTCCTATTCGGCCCCACTTTATCAAAATAAAGCCTTGGTTCCATGAGACTCCACTGTGTCACAATGTTCTCCTTGGTTTTCTGAGAACCTGATGTGTTCACAATTGACCTTTGGCTCTTTGAGATTCGATTGCATCACAGTGATTTCCTTGGTTTCATAAAGCTCAGGTTTGTCACAATGGAGCCTTGCTTTCAGGATATTTCATTGTAACACAGTGGCCTCCACCACTCTATAAGGCTGCACCATGAAACAGTGGACACTTGGTTCCATGAGATCCCATTGGGTAGCAATGTTCTCCTTGTTCCATTAGTCCCAGTTCTTTCACAACTGACGCTTGCATGAGCCTTGAAAATGTCCCATTGGCACTGGGTTCCATCAGGCCCCTGTTGTTCCAGGACATTCCATTGCTTCAAAATGGTCTCCTTGGTCCCACGAGGACCCTCTGTGTCACAATGCAGCCTTGGTTTCTTGAGATTCCCTTGTGTCACACTGGTCTCCTATGTTCCCTTAGGCCCAAGTTGTATCACAATGGGCACTTGGTTCCATGAGCAGTGGCAATGTCCCAGTGGCACCTGTGTTCCATGACACCCTGCTGTGTTACAGGTGAGTTTGTTCCATGAGATTCCATGGAGTCACAATGGTCACTTGGGTTCCTTGAGGCCCTGCTGTTTTGACAATTGACACTTGGCTCCATCAGATTCCATTGCCTCACCATGTTCTCCTGGGTTCCAAGAGGTCCTGCTGTGTCACGATAGTCCCTTGTTGAGGGTTGGTTAGAAAGCCATGGACATAGCTATGGATATAGATCGATGGAGGCAGGAGTATAGCTCCTGCTAAGCAGAAAGCTTGGGCCTTACTCCTAAGCAGACTCCTAAGTAAAGGCCTTGCTGCAGGCAAGCAGCTTCTGCTAGGCAATAGCTTTTGCTAAGCAGAGATTTTGCAAAAGCCATACAGTTAGCATAATTTGCAGAGTTAGTTGATAAATAATACATATGACTATTGTTCAATCAAGGCCTTATAACTTCTAGGTGGCACGTAGCAAGCGAAGCATAACCCTGGGATTGATACTATATAGCAATAAGTATAAGAAAAAGGGAAGTAGCAGCCAAGACTAGTTGTTAGCTAGCACGTATACATTTTGGCTAGAAACTTAAAAGGAGTGGTTATCTCACATTTGCAATAAACAATTATAGGAGAGGCGTACATAGCAAAAACCAATAAGATTGTACTAATAATAATAATGCTGATTTATGCTATTCTGGGCTATAAATGTAACTGATGCTCTCAATAAAGGCAGATTATGCTTTATCTATCATATTGATTGTCTGGCATATCCCCTCGCCGTTCCTCCGCAAGTGGCCCTGATCCCTCCGCAAGGGTCCGAGGTCTCTCTCTCCTCCCCTGTGAGTCTCTTGCTTCCACAAGCCATGGCACAGTCCCACTTGTCCCTGGGTTCCATGAGACCGTGCCGTGTTCACAATTGACACTTGCTTCCATGAGATTCCATTGCATCACAGTGGTCCCCATGATTCCATGAAGCTGTGCTGTGTCATGATGGACACTGGATTCCACAAGAGCTGGCAATGTCCCAGTGGCACCTGTGTCCCATGAGGCCCCACTTTGTCAAAACAGAGCCTTGGATCTGTGAGATTCCAGGTTGTCCCAATGGTCTACTGAGTTCCATGAGGCTGGGCTTTGTCGCAATGGACACTGAGTTCCACATGGCCTGGCAATATCCAAGTAGCACCTGGCTTCCATGAGGCCCCACTATGTTTGCAGTTAACACTTGGTTTTCCCAGGCTGCCTTGTGTCACAGTGCTCTCTTGGGTGCCATGAGGCCCTGCTGTGCAATAATGGAGCCGTGTTTCTACCAGGCTTGGCAATGTCCCAGTGGTACCTGTGTGCCACGATGCCCCACATGGTAAAATTACAGCCTTGGGCTGACAACTGACCCCTGTTTCCTTGAGATTCCTTTGCACCACAATGGTCTCCTTTGTTTCAGGAGGTCACACTGTGAAACAGTGGACACTTCAATCCATGAGTTTCCATTCCATCACAATGGTCTCTTGGATTCCATGAGGCCCCGCAGTGTCACTAGAAAGCCTTTGTTCCACCTTTTTCCATTGTGTCACAAATGGTCTCCAGTGCTCAATGTTGTTCATTTGTGCAACATGAAACAATGGACATTAGCTTCCATGTGGTTCCACAGTGTAACAATGGTCTCCTGGGTTCCATGAGGCCCCTGTTTGTAGCAATTAGGACTCGGTTCCATGAGATTCTATTAAGTCACAATGGTCTCCTGCCTTCCATGAGTCCCTACTGTGTTTACAATTGACACTTCATTCCCCAAGATTCCGCAGTGTCATTGTGCTCTCCTGTGATTCACGAGGCTGTGCTGTGTCACAATGAACACTTGCTTCCTCCAAGGCTGGAGATGTCCCAGTGGCCCTGGGTTTCCATCAGGATACGCTTTATCACAATGCGGCCTTGGTTCCATGAGAATCCACGGTACCATTATGTTCTCTTTAGTTTTATAGAGCCTGAAGTGTTGACAATTGACCCTTGGTTCCTTGAGATTCCATTGCATCACAGTGGTCTCCTTGGTTCCATCAGGCCCGGGTTTGTCACAACAGATCCTTGGTTCCATGCGTTTCCATCACGGCACAATGGCCTCCAGCATTCCATGAGGTCTCGCTGTAAAACAGTGGGCATTTGGTTCCATGAGTTTCCATTTCATCAGGATGATCTCTTGCATTCCATGAGGCCCTGCAGTGTCACAGTGGAGCCTTTGTTCCATGTGTTCCCATTGTGGCACAATGGTTGCCAGCACTCTGTGAGGCTGTGCCGTGAAACTGTGGGCACTTGGTTCCATGAGATTCCATGTTGTCACTCTCAGCAAAATCCAAAAAGGAGACAGAGCACACCTTCAACTTGATTTCAATAAAGGAAGAAAGTTCACTGGAGCACACGTCCATGTGTTTTTCTCTCTCAAGGTTTCAGAGGGCGCAGTCTCCTTTTATCCTAAATTCACAGCCGCACATTGCCCTCTTCCTTTCCCCATTGGCCAAGGTACTAGGAAGGTACAGCCTTCCCAAATCGCCTGCCCCATATCCCCCTTGAACCTGGCATTTTCCCCCTAAGTTCAGAAGTTCAGCCTTGTGCAGGCCCCTGTCTGTTTCAGGAGCCAAGCTGACTGGGCCCAGTAACAAACCTGCTGCTCAAAGTCAGTAGAAACCTTATGACCCATTTCAAAGACCTTAACACCCATCCCTTCACCCATCAAATGATTTGTAAAGACATTAGCACACATCTTTCCTCTCACATTGATGTTTCCTGTGCTGGTGATAGTCTTTTAAACACAGCCTTCAGCCTGACCTCTCTGCTGTTGTAGTTCCATGGACAGAGGTTGTTGTCACTTTCCCCTTCCATGCGCAGGCTGGTGTTCAGCCATCTCCAGGACAGTAGGGCCCCACCCAATCTCACTGTGCCCTGGGAAGACAAAAACCATCGCTCCAAATGTCTCCCTTTCCTCCTTCTTCCCAGGCATTTGGGCCTGCCAGTGAGGTTTGCTGCTGGGTGACACAGGAAAAAGGAGACCATATTGACACTGACGGGCATATAGAACCAAACATCCATTGTGACACTAAAGAACCTCACAGAACCAAGAGTCCATGGCGACAAAACAGGGCCTTGTGGAACCAAGGGAGTCCAAAGGCCTAAAACTATGCTTGAGTGGTTCTGCCTTGGGAACAGAAACTTCCTTGATGGCAGCTTGGGCTTGGCACATGCTAAGGAAGGTGTCTGTTTGTAATGGGGAAACTCAGGAGTTTTAGATTGCTTCAGAAAAAGAAAAGGAAGAAAACCCATGTTTGCCTGAGTGCAGTCAGTTCTCCAACCAAAGCAGGTCCCAGGTGAGTGAGGACAGACAGGATGGAGTTGGGGAATGTGGAGCAAGGTTGATCACACTGGGTCAGACCTCAAGGCAGAGCTTCTCTGAGCAGGCCAGACCTCCTGAGGAGAGACCCTGTGTCAATATCAATCACTGAACTCTGCAATCAACTCTGCTCTAAAAAGAAATAGTAATAAAAGACATGCTTTAAAATAAAAACACTTATTTCTAAGAAGCTCTTTGAAATATTTCTCCATAAGTGTAGAAAAAACTTCCTAATGAACTGCACCAGACCAGAGGGAAATTAAGGCAGAGCCATGGTTTTGTCATTATTTTCTTGATCCCAATGAGCCCCATGGTGCATTTGGTGTTGAGTCCTTGAACCTCAGGGCCTGAGAGGAGTCCAAGTCAGAAGAAAAACCCAAAATGAGATCTATCCCCAACACAGGCTCCTCATGGACTCCTTGGAGGAGAGAATTGGGGGCCATGATTGCACAAAAACATCTCAGAGAGTCAGAGAGGAAAGGAAAAAGGAAAGTACCTTAAAAAACTGAAGTACCTTGAAGCAGTTGAGCCTCACTGAGTGTTGTTACTGACAAAGGCTCTCAAGAGACTAATTAAAGCAGATAATTGGAGGCCATGATTGCACAAAGCTCTCAGAGACTGCAAGACAAAAGCAAAACCCAAAGTCCTTGGAAAATCCTGCAGTCCCTGGGAGCATGAAGGAGCCCCCAAGGGCCATTCCTGACCAAGGCTCCCCAGGGACTGGTCCCAGCAGATCCCTGAGGCCACTGGGATGTGGGGGGATGCTGAGGGCAGGACAAGGGGTGACAGTGCCCAGCCTTGCTGGGGCTGTGCCAGGAGGCCCCAGTGGCTCAGGACAAGGTGTCTCCTCACAGCCCTTGGTGGCACAGACCCTGCTGTGCCCCAGGACACCAAGACTGGGCTTCTCTTTGTCCCCACCTGTCATCTCTGCCTCCAGTTCTCTGCTCTGATTGAGGCTTGGGGACACTTTCTCACTTGTGTTTCTCAGTGGGACCCATTAAAACTTCAAGAAACCTTGTAGTTTGATTCTCACTTGGAGTTCTTGAGAGGTTTCCTAACAGACCATGCTTTTCCCTTGATTTCCCTCTGGTCTAGTGCAGTTCATCAGGAAGTTTTTCAACTCTACTTATAGAGAAATATGTCAAAGTGCTTCTAAAAGTACACATTCCTATTTTAAAGACTATTTTTTACTGCTGATCTCTTTGAAGTGAGGTTATTGCAGCATTCTGTGATTGATATTGATCCAGGGTCTCTCCTCAGGAGGTTTGGCCTGCACAGAGAATCTGTGCCTTGAGGTCTGACCCTGTGTGGGCAGCCTTGCGCCACACTGCCCAACCTCATCCTGTCTGCCCTCACTCACTGGGACCTGATTAGGTTGGAGAACTGGCTGCATTGAGAAAAAGAGATGTTTCTCCTTTATTTTTATTTTTATTTTTGAAGCACTCTAACACTCCTGAATTTCCCCACTACAAACAGACACACTCCTCAGGTGTGTGCCAGCCCAAGATGCCACCAGAAACACTGCAGAGCTGCTCTGGGTCAGCTGTGAGGGTGGATCATCATCCCAACCTGCACTGGGCCAATGCCAGGGGCTGTGTCCATGGACACTGCACTGACCCCACTGCTGGGTTTGGGTGCCACGTGAGAAGTTAAAGTTTCCTTGGAAACACTGGGGGGGACTGGGACATACTGGGAACCCTGGGAACCCTGTGGAAGACACTGGGACATAGTGGGAGTGATACTGGAGTGGACTGGGCCATACTGGGAAACAGTGGGAACTCTAGGGGAGACACTGGGATACACTGGTTGTGATACTGGGGAGGACTGGGACAACCTGGGAACACGGGAAATGCTGGGGGTGGGGGGAATCTGGGCAGACTGGGATGGACTGTGGGGGTGCACAGAGACACATTGGGACATACTGGGACATACTGGGAGTGATACTGAACAATACTGGGGCAAAATGGGGATACTGTGAGTGAAACTGGGGGATACTGGGACAAACTGGGAACACTGTGGGGAAGACTGGGAGACAATGGGGTGTACTATGGATGACACTGGAAGAAACTGGAAGGGAGTAGGAATGAACTCAGGTTTATTGGGAGGGACTGGGGTGTACTCGGAGGGCCTGTAGGGGCCCTGGAATTGTGCTGGGCTGCATTGGGGATGAACTGGTCTCTACTGGGAGGGACTGGAGGGGCACTGGAAATGTACTGGGCTGTACTGGGGAATAACCGAGCTGGCCTGGGAGGGACTGGAGGGGTTGAATGGGCTGCTCCTGCCTCCGCCCATCACTGTCCACAGCCAATCAGCGCTGGGGATTGGGGACTCAGGGGCAGTTCCTGAAAAGAAAAAAAGGATAAAAAAAAGTAAAACAAAAAAAAGAAGAAATAAACACCAACAGGGTCAATTAATTAAAAAACTTTTTTTGGTTCAAAAATTTTAAAAGATTTTTTAATATAATTTTTTTTAAAAAGTAAAAAAAATAAAATTAGTATAAATATAAAATATATATAACATATATATAAACATATATTTTTAAAATATATTTTAATTATAAAAAAAAAATCCAGTTATTTCTTTAATGTTTTAGAATGTCCCCCGGTTAAGGTGGGTCAGACGTAAGAGTTGGGGTTTTGGAAAGGCAGGTTGCCCAACAGGGCCAGCCCTCAGGAGCCATTTTTCCCTTGTCCCCGACCTCTAAGGAGACATTCAGCAAACATCCGGGCAATGGCTGGGACCCTGACAGGAGGGATCAGCATAAAAGAACTTCCTGCGGGGGAGGGCTGGATTGGCCCCCTATTGTGTTTCTTGTGTAGTTTGTTGGGTGGGTCGAAAATTAAAGTGGAAGATCTTGTAAGTTACTGCCAGGTAAGTCGGGTGGGTAATTAAAAGGCATTAATGGGAAAAGAATTTTCGGGGGGCATAAAGAAATTAAAGGTATTTTTATGTGTTTTGCTTTGAAAAGAGCTGGGGGATCGTGAATACAGAAACAAAGGCTTATTGTTGTGTACAGTGGTGGCCATTTTAAAACTTAAAGGGGTGAAGAGCCCCATCAGGAATTTTGGGACTATCCTGGTATGATGTTTTCCGGCGGAGCAAGTAGCATGAATTATTATGCTGACAGCACCAAGGAAATCCCCTTATTGGAAAAGGGTTGTGGAATTAGACCCCCCTCTGACCCTTTGGGGGCCCAAGAAAGATAATAAAGTAATAAAGAAAAACCAGAAGTTTAACGTGCTCAAAAAAGTGTACAATCCTAACAAAGTATATTGTGAAAACTCAAGAAGAAGGAAAAATTTAAACCCCCCCCAACCCGAAACACAAAAGATTCAACGATCACCCTATTTTATTATTCTATTTTATGAATGTTTAAACCCAAATTCCTCTCAAACCCTTCTAATTTCAACCAGGTGGAGAGGAAAGCGCGAACCCCACCCCTGGATCTGAACGAGGGGGGAAGAAACTTTTTTGGGGAATTCCAAAGGCATCGGGTGAAAGCTCCAGAAGATGGGGAGGCCCAGCAAGTCAGAACTTGGAGACTGCTAAATGAGGCATGGAAGTTTCCAGCAATCGAGAAGGGGGTCAAATCAGGGACAAAGAAACCAAAGTACAATAATACAAAAAATGTAAGGCTATGGCCGACCTAAAAAAGCATATTTTGCAAACCATTATAGTATAAATTAGGAAACAGTAAAAGAATTATTGATTTTTGTATATGCCTAATGCTCCATCTGCACTTTTGGGCAGGATCTGCTAGAGCAGCGGGAAAGCAAAGATAATATTTAAAAATGGGGAAATTAATTTGAGTAAAATCAAAATATGAAAATTGTTAAGCTTAATGCAATAACAAAAAAAAAAAAAGAAGTTGAAAATAAAGAAAATTAAAGAAAATAAAAGATCGGGTGTTCCTGGAGTGTGGGTCTCATTGCGGGGAGAGCAAAAAGAATGCTCACCAGTAAAAAATCACAAGAAAAAGGGAGAACAATCTTAAGGATCAAACCATATCCCTTGAAAGGAAGACGAGAAGGAAATTTAAAATCACCCCAAGAAAGTTTTTTTAAATAAGATTTAAAGTGTCAATCTGATTTTAATACTCTATTTGCCTAAAAAAGCCTGATGGATCATATTAGTAAGATTTAAGAGCTTTAATAAGAAATAAATTTATACCAGTGGTCGTTACTTACACTTTTTAACTTTTTAAACACCTGAATTCCTGTTTTGTTTTAGATTTGAAGGATGCTTTTTTTGCCTCCCTCTGAAGCCAGCAGAACTTTTTGCATTTAAATGGGGAAAACCCCAAAAAACGGGACGAAACCCCAGCCCATGGGGTCCCTCCCGGGGTTCAGAACTCCCCTACCATTTTGGAGAACAGCTGGCAAAGGTTTTGGGAGTCTTGGGAACCCCACCAGGGAAAGGACAGCTGTTTCGTACGGGAGAACTCAATAGCCACCTGGACCCAAGAGGTTGTGTGTGATTGGATGGAAGTCCTAAACTTTTCCTGGGGGTATGGGACCCAAAGAAAGCCCAGATGGGAAACAAACAGTGATTTACCTGGGCTATGGGGACGGGAAAAAGGGATTTGGCCCGGGGGCCCAAGAGAGAATATCCCAAAACCCAAAAACCCCCGACGGTAAAAGAACGGGGAACCCTGGGCATTGAGGGGGGGGCAGACTGTGATTTATAACTATGGATTCTTTAAAACCCCCTGTAGACTTAATCAGGAAGGGCAGGGGCCCTAGGGACAAAAAAGCAACACGGGCCTTCAACCAACAAAGAAGGTCTGTAAACTCCAGCCCGGACTTCAGATCGGGAGTATGGACCAGTGATCCCGACTGCCTGGAGACCAGGCCACTTACCCGGTCACGGGACTGAAGGACACGCTGGGGATGCTGAGAGCGGTTTTCATGAGGGGAGCAGCAAATTATCAGGGGAAAAAGCTGCTGGTTGAGCCACCAGCAGAGAGGTAATAGAGTCGGGACCATTGCCACAAATCCTCTGCAAAAAGCTCAAATAATTCCCACAGGCCAGAGCTGGAAAAAGGAAAAAAGAAATCAACATTTATACAGACTAAGGTATAAGGGGGTTTCACACCATATTTGGAAAGAGGACTCAAATTTAAAAGGGGAAAAAAATTTAAACATACAAAAAATACAAAAACTTTTAGATCAGTTCAGTTACCTGAAGGTAGTATTATGCAAAACACCACCAAAAGTGAGGTCAGAATTGGAAGATGGAAAATGCGGGGGGACAAGAGGAAGGTAACCAAGGTGAGGTAGTTCCCCTACCAATAGGAAAGGGGTCCCCTTTAAAAAAATTTTTAAATTTTTACCCCGAAGAAAGGAAAAAGGGGCGGGCCCCAAAGGGGAAAATTAGGGGGAGTCCGAGAAAGGGGGAATGTTTTTCCCCAAAGGGGAAGAATTTGGAAACAGGGGGAAGGTTTATAAAAAGGTGTCCCCCCCCCCTTCAGGAGTGACAAAGGAAGGCTTGGATCCACCTCCCTGAAGGGGCCCCGAAGAAATTTGAATTGCCCAGGAAATGGAGCCCCTGAAGCTGATTCCCCAAGAACAGCAAGTTGGACTTATAGTTATCATGGACATAATGCGAACAGTTGTGACCCTTGTGGTCTTGCCAGCGTTTAAAATAAACAACACCCCAGTACAATTCCCAAGATTTATCAATCCCAAAGGGGAAACCCGATCCTCTCTCACTTAGGGTTTTAAGCAAAATTTAAGTCCATGTGTGCAAATGGGAAGGAATGTTTGGGGATGTGAATATGCATTTGTACAAGGGGTTCCTGGGCTCAATCACCCAGGGAACTCATCCGTTGTCCTGCATGCTGTAAAAATTTCCGCCACGTGTCCTGAATTAACAAAATTTTAAAGAATGTGAAAAAGGTTTTATATTTATTTTCCTTATTGAATTCCAAGTCGAAGGAAATAACCACTAGTGCAGAGGGGTATAGTCCAGACTCCAATTGTTTCAAGAAAAAGAACAATCTATAATTCCCCAATTAGAATGGACCATATGCTATCAAGAAAACAGGAATTGAACTGTAACTAACCAGAATGGTCTCTGAAGCATGAAATGGGAATGCAGGTAAATACTTCTGCCATTTGGCCAGAATTTCATTCTCAAATCTCCTTATGGAATCTAGTTGGCTAAACCGTGTGCAGCTTTTTTGAAAAGAGCCCTCACCAGGATTTGGAACAGGTTTGGGGGTTTTAAACACAATGGATTCAGGGTGTTAATGAACAAATTTCTATGAGGGGAAGTGATTCATTTAAAAAGGGGTTTTTTGCAATCTTTTTTTAGCATAAGGAACAATCTTTGGGAAACCCCGAAAAATATTACAAAATGGGAAAATATAGAAGAGCTGAATGGGAAACCAAATTAAAAAACCCCTGGAAAACCTAGTGGGACATTCTCTGGCTCTTGGTTTCTTTTAGCACAAATTGGATGCTTTTGAAATCTGCAGTCATCGGAAGGTGAAGAGGATATTCCCTGCTGTTTCAAAATTGTTTGGGAATGCCTCTGAAAAAAAGGAGCTTCAACCTTGGTGGTTTGGTCAATTTTACCTATGACCCAAATCAAATACAGTGAACTTTTGTTTAACTATATATATGCATCTGAAATCCCCATCCTGTGGTTTCTGGACTAAATCATAAAGGGACTTTTTTACCCTTTCCCTGAAATGTGGCACGAAAGTTAAAGAAATGGCAGCCCCATTAACCTAGAGCCCTGTTCTAGAGAAAACAATTAGGATATATTTTTGTGAAGGTTTGGGGAAGATGAAAAGATTCCTTGGAACGGCCCAAAAATTTGCCACTTTAATTGCATCAAACCCAAACCAGACAACTTCACTTGTGTATATAGGACAAGGTTGTGTCTGTCTCAGAAATTTGTGTTAAATTTTTTCCCCTTTCGGGATGAACTCAATTCATTTATGTGTTTGCATTTTCTAAAATCAAAGGATTTTTCTATCAGGCACCTGTAATATCAAAAAAGTCAAAATAAACCTGGTTGCTGTAAAAATTTTATTTTGCCTCTGGAATAAATTTAACTAGCTGAGCTACTGAACCATCAGGAATTAAATTTTTTTAAAAGCCCAATGCAAAAAGGCTTTATCACAATACACCATGTTGTCACCAACGCAACTGGTTAAATGCCAATTCCCCCAAATGCTTTGTGCTTATTTAGTTAGTAAAAAGTTTGATTTTGTCTATTCTGTACTTTTTGAATTGGAGGTATACGACAAAGTGGCAAACCCCAACTGCTATCAAGGTGTATGGCTTGGTCTTAAGGAAATTGCATCCATCTTGGGGATAGATGAAAATCATATTGAGAAAAAGGTTTATCATTTCAAGGAAGTGGGGGAATTTTAATCTTAAAAACTATAAGTTACCTTGTTGAAAAAAAAAAAAAAAGTTAGAAGTTAGAGAAAATTATTATCTGCAACTTAAATAATTGATTGTCTGTCATTTCATTTTGCTCAGCTGCGCTACAATGGAAAAACAAACAGTGACAGAACTGAATGAACATAGAAAATGCAACCAGCCCATTTTTTGAAAATTTATCCCCAGAAATCATTTGTATTTCATTGATAGAGTCAAGTATAGGATGAGAAGACTCGCTATTTCCCTCCTCTTGCCCCCCCCCAAAAAAAAATAAGACTTAATCAAAAGAAGTAAATCATGCATGTTAGCTATTCAAAATTACCAGGGGGAAGCGGGAATGGGGGGGGCTGTTATTATGAATTTTGTATTTGTTTGAATCCTTTGCTAAAAAATAACTTGTTTTTGTGATTTTGCAGTGCTTATCAGAGGTTACCTCAGCTGATGCCCAGCTCAAAAACTACATTTTCCCTCCCCAAAATTGTGGGGTCTTTTGTCCATCACAGTTGGTTTGGTATTGAAGTACTTTGAAAATTTTAGAATTTAGACATGAGGGGTTTTTGAAGCCCAGGGAGTGCATCTTGCGGAGAGTTTGGGGTCAGAGGGCATTTAGAACTTTTGTCAAGGGACGAGGTTCTCAGGGCAACATAGTTCAGGGGGCCCCGGAGGGATCTTGGGGCTCTAAATGGGCTATTTGGGCAGGGGGCTGAGGTGGCGCCCGGGTGGTTTTGAGGTGCTCTGAGCTCACGGAGGATGAAGGAGATGATTCCCAAGTGGCTGTAAGGCATCTGGGGGGGTTGGGGCATTCAGGGATGCTTGGACATTTTTGGGGGGCTGTCCTGAAGGGGCGCGAGAGGGGCACGTAGGGACCCGGGATCTGGGGACACTCAGGGCAAGTGGGGATACGGGAGTTCTGTGGGCGAAGGCAGCAGGTGTTGTAGTCCTTGCAATGGGGCTCCATCGGCCACCGAGGCATGATGGGGTTAGAGGCAGACAGGAAAGATGGCGCCGACTCCAACACCCCCCCCAAGCACACCCCTGGCAATAAAATTTTTGGTGGCACTTGGACTGTCAACCCCAAAGTGTCTGTTTTCCCAGTGGGGAAAATTGGGGATTTTAGATTGTTTTGAAAAGGAAAATTTCTCTTTCCCTGAATACAGAGTGTCTCAAGCAAACCCAGGTCCCATGTTATGAGGACAGACAGGATGGGGGTGAATGTGGAGCAGGTTGTCACACTGGGTCAGATCTAAGACAGCTTCTCTGGGGCCAGACCTCCTGAGGAGGGACTCTAGATCAATACCCCATCAGAGAATGCAAATCGTCTTTTCCCTAAAGAAGCAGTAGAAAAAACCTTTAAAAATTAGGATGTGTTTTTTCTCAGAATTTTGGGTTTTTTCTCTATATTTGATTAAAACTATTCCTAAAAAGAACTGCAGCAGACAAAAAAAGGAAAAAAAGGGTTTTTAGAAACCTCTCAGAAACTGAATCATAATAAACCCCAAAAGGGGTTCTGATAATCTCATGGGCCCCCCTGAGGGGCAGGAAAAAGTGTCCCCAGGTTCTTTAAAGCCGGGTTGGGGCACAGATGACGGTGGGGACAAGAGAAGGAATCTTGGTTCCGGGGAGGCAGTTCTGTCCAAAGGGCTGTGGGGAGACACCTTGTCCTGAGACCTGGGGCCTCCTGGCACACCCCAAACGGGACACCCCCTATTTCCCCTCAGCACCCCCCACATCCCAGTGGCCTCGGGGATGTGCTGGGACCAGCCCCGGGGGACCCTTTGGGTCGGGAAGGCCCTGGGGGCTCCTTCATGTTTCCGGGGGTTCCAGTTTTTTGGTCTTTGATTTTGCTTTGTCTTGGAGTCTCTGAGACTTTGGGAATCAGTGCCTCCAATTCTCTCCTCAAGAGTCCGGAGGAGCCTGAGTGGTGATGAACCTCAGGGGGATAAAAATTGAAACTGTCGAAAAAAGAAACTCCCCAACAATATTTTTCTTATTAGAGTATCTAGCTTTTATTTTCTTCTGGCCAGGATTTTTTTATGGGCTTACTAATAAATTCCCCCCCACACATGCCTGGTTTGTGCAGAAAATTTCCAGCACACATGGTTTTTCTTTAGGCTTTTCATATTTTAAACCAAAATTGGCATTATTGATCTTGTTTTCACAATTCTTGTATTCAATTTCCTATTGGTGTTGATTTTTTGCCTCTGAAAATCGTCCTCATTCTTTGATTGTCTTTCCAATCTTTAGACCAGTGCCCCCAACCACACTGGGTGTGATGTTTATTTATCAATTTCCCCCTCCTGTGGATTTTCCCGGGTTTCTCCCAATCTGTAGATATTAAACTCATCAGGCCTCCCCCAACCTCGGTGAGCAAAGTTTTTTTAAAAACTTCATTCCCCCTTCTGGGTAAGACAAGAAAACCCCCTGACTAAGTTACATAAAAAAATTAAATTTGTATCATTGCAACAATTCCAAGGTTCTGTTCACAATGCTCACCTTGGTTTCATGCTGCCCACAGTGTCAATCAGTCCGGGGCCACAAATGCCTCATGTACAATTTTTTTTTTGTTCCATGGGTTACAGTTTCCTTTTGTCCCTTCATTCCAGAAGCCCCCCAGTGCCCAAAAGGTCTTTTTAAATTTCCCCAGGCCGGTGTGAAATGGCCCTGGTTCCATGTTCACATGCCCCAAATTAGTTCCAGGGGGGCCCTGTATACAATGGACTCTTTTTCTTGTGCCACAGTTGCCACAGTTTCATGGTAAACAACTCCCCTTTTTTTAAGGCCCCGGGTACAATCCCCTCCGCTGGGGCACTGTGTTGTCACAATGGTCTCATGATTCATACTGCCCTCCCCAGTGTCACATGGACCATTGGTCATAAGCTCAACAGTGTCACCATGGCCTTGGTTCCATGGACGGTGTCACTGTGTTACCTTGTCCACAAGGCTCTGAGTGTCACAAGGGCCCTTTGGTTCTATGCGGTTTGGTAGAGTCCAATTCACTCCTTGGCCCCCCCCGGAGTTGCTGTGTCTTGCCATGGTTTAGTTTCAAAGTGTCACCATGTTGTCTTGGATCACCCAGGATCAAATTCTCCTCGGTACCATCCTGCCCCAATGTCTCAATGGCTCGGTTCCATGAGTTTCCACAGTGCCCCAAGGTTTCTGTGCCATGAGAATAAAATTAAATAAACTTGGAACATGCTTAACACCCTAGGAACATCTGTTTTCATTCAGATTGGATTTAAAAGATGAAGAAACCTTTCCATTTTGAGACCCAGGAAAGGACAGGACAGAATTCAGCTGGAAGACTTTTAGTTAACAGAATCACAGAATCACTAGGTTGGAAGTCAAGATCATCAGTCAACCTCTTTCCCTTTCATGGACCGAGTCCATTCCAGTCTCTTTTAGACACATCCAGGGATGGTGTCTTCACCAACTCTGGGCAGACTATTAAATTGCCATCATCCTGTCTGTAAAAAATTTTTTCCTAATACCCAAACTATTTTTTCCTTGCCCCTTTCTGACAGTTCCCCACCCCTGTCAGTTGTTGCCGGGGGAAAGGGACCAACCCCACCTGACCAAAACCCCCTTTCAGTTGAAAGGATGAGGTCACCCTTGGGTCTATTTTCTCCAGATAACAGCCCCAGCTCCCTCAGCCACTCTTTAAAGGACTTGTGTTCCAGCCCCTCCAACCTTGTTCCCTTCTCTGGTCGTGATCACCCCCCTCCTGCCCCCTTCCAAATTTGGGGGGCCCAGGCGGGACAAAGCACTCGGGGTGCTCCTCACAGTGTCAAGCACTGCCGGGTCTGCCCCCATTTTCCACTCCTGACCTGGGCCCGGGAGCCATTGGTTTTCTTGCCACCTGGGCACACTCCCGCTCATGCCCAGCCTGTTTCCCACCCAGGCCCCCATGTCCCTTTCTGTTTGTCCAGCAACTTGCCCCTGGCCTGTAGCACTGCAGGGTTGTGGCCCAAGGGTGCAGGACCCACCATTTGGTCTTGTTAAACCTCATTTTGGTTTGGGCCCTGGACCCCAGCCTGTCCAGGTCCCTCTGCCAGAACCCCCCTACCCTCAACAGATCCTCACCCGGTGTCATCTCCAAACTGGTGGACTCATGAATCATCAATGAAATATTAAATCCACTGGCTGGCCCCTGACCCCTCAGCCCCCCTGTAGGTGCCCTGCCCCGGCACTCAAGGTGATGTTCATTACCTTGCGGGGCTAGGACCCCAAGGGGGGGTTTCCCCAGATCCTCCTTCCAGCCCTTCTGGGGTGGGCTACATTCACCCCCGGTCTCTGGGACCTCCTGGTGAGCCAGGACTGATGGTAAATGATGGAGCAGCGGAGCTCATCCAGCTCCCTCATTTTCTACCTTTCATAAGATAGGTTGTCATCCAGGACAAGTGTTCTCCTAGCTTAATGGGCAGGGAGAAAGACCCCCTGCAATCAGAAACAGCTGACCTGCTAGGCCACTCAGATGTCACGGTGGTTCTGGGACAGATGGATCACCCTAGGGAATGAGGAGCTGCTGGATGACTCCAACGTCCATCATTTACCATCAGTCCTGGCCTACGGGGATCCCGGGGATGGGGGGTCCCAATGAAACCCTTTCAAGGCCTAAAATCCGGGCTCCGGGGGCCCGGCCTGGGGTGCCAAGGTAAGCCCATCCCAAGGGGGAGGACGGGCACCTCCAGGGCCGGGGGAAACAGAGGAACCGGGTTATTTAATTCTGTTGAGGCCCGGGGGCCATTCAGCAAAAGGGGATAGTTTGGGTGTGGTTGGGGACCTTTAAAAATTTGGAAAGAGCCCAAGCCTGGGGGGTGGATCGGGGAAACCCTGGGGGGGAAACAGCCAAATAGGGTCCGCTTTGGCCAAACCGGGAGTGCTCAAAAAACGTTGCTACAGGGCCAGGCGGGGGACAGGGCCACGAGGACAGGGGGGACATGAGCCAGCAGGCCCCCAGGGGCCAGATGTCAGGTGGCCAGTCAGGTCTGCCCTGCAGGACCAGGCAGTGTTGCCAGGGACAGCTGTAATGTAGCAGCAGGCTCCCATTTGGGGCATGGGGGGAGGACCGAACCAACAGGGCTGGAGGGGTGAACTGTCCTGTTGAAGAAGAGTGCTGGGCTGTTTATCCTGGAAAAATGACGATGACCTCATCTCTCACAACTTCCTGAAGGTGGTTGTGGTAGTAGGTTGTCTCTTTCCCCAGGCAACAACTGACAGAGTAGAAGACTCAGTCATTAGCTGTCAGGAAAATATAGGTTGGAAAAGGGGGGAAAGTTTTTACAGACAGGATAAAATAAAAAGGGAAAAGTCTGCCCTGGGGTTGGTAAAGGGCCCTCCCTGGATGTGTCAAAAAAGAGACTGAATTGGCACTCGTGCCATTAGAGAAGTGTTGGAAGATTTTGGACTTGATGATCTTGATCTTCAATAAGTGATTCTGTGATTCTTTAATTCTGTGGTCTTACTGAATTCTCTGCCCCTTTCCCTTTTCCCCTGGGGTCCCCTTGCGGGTGAACTGCTGGTGCCATTCTCTCATCTTTAACTCTAATCTGAATGAAAAGATGTTCCTAGGTGTGTTAAGCAGGTGTTGCTCAAAGTTTATGTGGAATTTTTATTCTCACTTGGCACCAGGAAGACCCTTGGGACACTGTGGAAACTCATGGAACCAAAAGCCATTGAGACATTGGGGCAGGATGGTACCGAGAGACCATTGTGATCCTGCAGATCCAAAGGACACCATGGTGACACTATGGGAAACTGATGGAACCATGGGCATTTGTGACACAGCAGGGCCTTGTGGAACCAAGGAGTGAATTGTGACTCACCAAACCGCATAGAACCAAAGGGCCATTGTGACACTTCAGAGCCTTGTGGACCAAGGTAACCACAGTGACACTGTGGGGTCCCATGGAACAAGGGCCATGGTGACATGTTGAGGCTCATTGACCAATGGTCCATTGTGACACTGCAGGGCAGTATGGAATCCCCTGGAGACCATTGTGACACTACACAGTGTCACAGCGGCAGGAGCCATTGTGACACTCCAGGGGCCTTGGGGGACCAAGGGCAGTTGTTGTACCATGGAAACTGTGGCAACTGTGGCACCATAGAACCAAGGTCATTGTGGCACTACAGGACCCCATGGAACTAAGGATTCATGGAACAGTGTGGGACACACATGGAACCGCTGGGCCATTGTCACACTGTGGGGTCTCGTGGAATTAAAGAGACCTTTGTGACACTACGGGCTTCATGGAATGAAGGGACAGTTGTGATACTGTGGGACCCCATGGAACAAAAAGGTAATTGTGACACTGCAGGCATTTGTGGAGCCCAGGGACTGATGTGACACTGTGTGGCAGCATGGAGCCAAGGTGAGCATTGTGATACAGAACCTAATGGAATTGTTGCAAATGATACAAATTTCAATTTTTTTGATGTAACTTCAGTCAGGGGTTTGCTTGTCTTTACCCAGAAGGAGGTGAAGTTTCCTCCAAAAGACTTTGCTCACCGGAGGTTGGGTGAGGCCTGATGAGTTTAATATCTACAGATTGGGAGTAACCAGAAGATCCACAGGAGGTAAATTGATATTAATAAACATCACACCCAGTGTGGTTGGAGGCACCTGGTCTGGGGAAAAGATTGGTAAAGACAATCAAAGAATGAGGACGTAATTCTCTTCAGAGGCAAAATAATCAATCACCAATAGGAAATTGAATACTAAAATTGTGTAACCTAAGATCAATTAATGCGAATTTCTTTGGGCTTCTCTGTATAAATATGTGAAAAGCCTAGTACAGAACCATGTGTGCTGGAATGATTTTCTCTGCACAAACCAGGCATGTGTGGGTGGAATGATTTTCTATTGCACATGCTGGCCATAAAAACATCTGGCCAGAAGAAAGTAATGCCTAGATACTCTAACAATGAGAAAATATTGTTGGGGAGTTTCTTTTTTCATTACAGTTTCAATTTTAGTCCCCACTGAGGGTTCATCACCGACTCAGGCTCCTCTGGACTCCTTGGAGGAGAGAATTGGAGGCACTGATTTCACAAAGCTCTCAGAGACTCCAAGACAAAGCAAAACTCAAAGACCTCAAAAACAACTGGAATCCCTGGGAACATGAAGGAGCCCCCAGGGCCATTCCTGACCAAGGCTCCCCAGGGACTGGTCCCAGCACATCCCTGAGGCCACTGGGATGTGGGGGGATGCTGAGGCAGGACAAGGGGTGACAGTGTCCAGCCTTGCTGGGGCTGTGCCAGGAGGCCCCCAGTGTCTCAGGACAAGGTGTCTCCTCACAGCCCTTGGTGGCACAGAGGCTGCTGTGCCCTGGGAACAAGACTTGCCTTCTCTTTGTCCCCACCTGTCATCTGTGCCTCCAATTTCTGCGCTAACTGGAACCTGGGGACACTTTCTCCGTTGCGTCCCTCAGTGGGACCCATGAGTATTATCAGAAACTTTGGAGTTTGATTATGATTCAGTTCTTGAGAGGTTTCCTAAAAACCCTGGTTTTTCCTTGATTTCCTCTGGTCTGCTGCAGTTCTTCAGGAATAGTTTCAACTCCAATTATAGAGAACAACTTCAAGAGCTTCTTGAGAAATACACATCCTAATTTTGAAGGTTCTTTTTCTACTGCTGTCTTCAGAACAGACGTGATTTCAGCATTCTCTGATTGATATTGATCTAGAGTCTCTCCTCAGGAGGTCTGGCCTGCTCAGAGAAGCTGTGCCTTGAGATCTGACCCAGTGTGGACAACCTTGCTCCACATTCCCCACCCCATCCTGTCTGTCCTCACTAACATGGGACCTGCTTTGCTTGGAGCTACCTGTATTCAGGGAAAGAGAAATTTTCCTTTTTTTTTCTTAAAACAATCTAAAACTTCTAATTTTCCCCACTGAAAGCAGACACATCCCTTAGGTGTTTGACAGTCCAAGGTGCCACCAAGGAGGTTCATTGCCAGGGATTGGTGCTTTGGGGGTGGTGCTTGAGTCGCGCCATCTTTCCTGTCTGCCTCTAACTCCCATCATGCCTCGTGGGCCCGATGGAGCCCCATTGCAGAGAGGACTACAACACCCGTCATGCCCCGCGCTCCACAGAACCCCGGTATCCCCCACTTGCCTGTTAGTGTCCCCCAGACTCTCCAGGATCCCTACGTGCCCTCTCAGCGCCCATTCAGGACAGCCCCCAAAAGTGTCCAAGCATCCCCTGAATGCTCCCAACCCCACAGATGCTCATTACAGCCACTTCTGGGAATTCATCTCCTGTCATCCTCCGTGAGCTCAGAGCACCTCATAACCCACTCAGTCGCCACCACAATTCCTGCCATTGCCCCGTGCCCTAAATAGCCCATTTAGAGCTCCCAAGATCCCTCAAGCTCTCCTGAACCATATATGTTGCCCCTTGAGAACCTCAAGTCGCCATTCAGAGGGCAAAAGTGTCCCCTTAAATGCCCTCCCGGACCCCAAACTCTCCGCAAGATGCACTTCCTGGACTTCAGCACCCATCATGCTCCACGGTTCAGATTTACCAAAATATGAGTACTGGTCTAATACCAATACTCAACTGTGATGGACAAAAGAATCTCTAACAATTTTAAGTTAGAAAGTGTATGTTTATTGAGCGCTGGGCATCAGCGTGAGGTAATCCTCTGATAAGCACTGCAAAATCACAGGTGATTACAAAGTCTATTTATTAGCAAAGGATTCAAACAAATACATATTCATAATAACAGCCCCTCCCATCTCCTGCTTCCCATGGTAGCTTGAATAGCTATTAAGCATGCATGATTGACTTCTTAGATTAAGTCTGGGGTCATTTTCATGGGGAGGGGTCTTAAGAGGAGGAAGTAGGGCGAGTCTTCCTCATCCTATACTCTTGACCTTTTCTATCAATGACAATACAAATGATTTCTGGGGATAATCCTGTTTCTCAAAGAATGGGTTTCTGGTTGCATTGTCTATGTTCATTCAGTTCTGCTCACTAGTTTCGTCTTTTTCCATTGTAAGCGCAGCTGAGCAAACATGAAATGACAGACAATCAATTATTTAAGTTGCAGATAACTACTTACTTCTAACTTCTAACTTTTTATTATTTTCAACAAGGTAACTAAAATTCTAGTTTTCTAAGATTGGTGTTTCATTCCCCACTTCTCCTTTGAAATGACTAAATTCTTTTACTCAATATGGGGATTTTTTTTCATCTATCCAAGACGCATGGCGGCGATTTCTTAAGACTAAGCCATACACCTTTGATAGCGATGCTGTCTGCCACTTGTCGTACTATCCTCCAATTCCAAACAAGTACAGCAATAGACAAAATCAAACTTATACTAACTAAAATAAGCAGCACAGCGATTGGGTGAATTAAGGCATTAAGCAAACCAGTTGCGGTTGGTGACAACCATGGTGTATTGTGATCAAAGTCCTTTTCCCTGCATCTTGGATCTCTTTTAAAATGTTTCTTAATTCCTGATGGTTCAGTAGCTGGGCAGCTAGGGTTAAATTCATTCCTAGAGGCGCAGGCAATATTTCTTGCACAGTAACCAGGTTTCCCTTTATGTACTCATGTGATATTACAGGTGCCTGATAGGAAAAGTTGCATCCTTTGATTTTAGCAAAATTGCAAACACATAAATTGAATTGAGTCGCATCCACGATTTGATTGTCTATCATTATGGTGGGACACGCTGTTCTGAGACAGACACAACCTTGTCCTATATACACAAGTGAAGTTGTCTGGTTGGTTAGATGCATTTCAAAGTGGCAAATGCTTTGGTCCGTGTCCAGGCAGGTATCTTTGTCATCTTCCAAAGTTCCTTCACATATATATCCCAACTGTTTTCTCATAGAACAGGGCTCTAGGTTAATGGTCTGCCATTTTCCTTCAACTTCTCGTGCCCACATTCTATGTTCAGAAGGATACAATACAGTCCCTTCATGATTTAGTCCTAGAGCAACTACAGGATGTATTAAGCTCACAGATGCACTATATATAGTTAAAACAAAAGTTCACTGTATTTGTATCAGGATCATAGGTAAAATGACCAAAACCCACCAAGGTTGAAGCTCTCTTTCCATTTCAGAGGCATTGTCCCAAACAATTTTGCAAATTTCAGCAGGGAATATCCCTTCTTCACCTTCCCTGATGACTGCAGTAGCCACTAAATGCATCCACATTTGTGCTTGGGTACATCCAAGAGCCAGAGAAATGTTCGCACTAGCTGTGCCTAGGGCTTTCATTATTACCTCATGGTCTAGCTCTTCTATATTTTCCCATTTTGGTAATATTTTGGTCAGTTTCCAATGATTGTTCTTTAGTGCTAATAAAGAAGATTGCAAAGGCTGCCGTAATTTAACTGAATCACTTCCCATCATAGTAAATTTGTTCATTAACACCTCTGAATCCATTGTGTTTAAAACTCCCAATCCTGTTCCTAATATCCTGGTGAGGTCTCTCTTTTTCTTAAAACAAGCCGGCACACGGTTTTGAAGCCAACTAGTGCATTCCATAAAAGGAGATTTGAGAAATGGGGCACATTCTGGCCAAATGGCAGAAGCATTTACCTGCATTCCCATTTCTACTCGCTTCAGAGACCATTCTGGGTTAGTTAGCAGTCTCTGAATTCCTGTTTTCTCAATAGCATATGGTCCAATTTTAGTAATTGGGGAATTATAGATTGTTCCTTTTTCTTTGAAACAATTGGAGTCTGGATCATTACAGCCCTCTCTGACACTAGTGGGGTTGATTTGCCTTTGACTTTGTGAAACTCGATGCAATATTGAGTAACGTGAAAATCAATATCAAACCCTTTTGCTGCACATTCTTAAATTTTAAGTCTAAATTCAGGACACGTGGTCAAGAATTTGTCACAGCATGCAGGACCAACTTGGATGAGTTCCATGGGTGGATGGTGAGCCTCATGGAACCCATCTTGTACAAATGCATATTCACATCCCCAAACATTCCTTTCTTCCCACGTACTTGCATTCGTGACCCTTAACATTTTGCTTAAAGCCCTATGAGAGTAGGGATCGTAAGCTTTCCCTTGGCATTGATAAATCTTGGTTACATTGTACTGGTGTGGTGTTGCTTTGACTCTTATTATCGTCATGGCAATGACCACAAGGGTCACAACTGTTCGCATTATGTCCATGATAACTATAAGTCCATTACTTGCTGTTCTTGGTGAATTTCAGCTTCAGGTCTCCATTGCCTGGTGCAATTTTCCAAATTTCTTCAGGAGCCTTCTTCACTCGGGAGTGATGGATCCAAGCCTTCTGTTCTTTGATCTTGACTGCCGTGAAGGTGGTGAGGAGTACCTGCAATGATCCTTCCCACTGTGGTTCCAAAGTCTTCTCTGCAAAAGGCTTAACATATACATAATCCCCAGGTTGTACATCGTGTACTGCCCATCTAATTCTCTGCTTTGGGCCCCAGCCACATATTTTCCAATTTCTCTCTGGGACTCCAAAACGTGGTATTATTTCTTGTAACAATGCCTTGGTCACCTCTTGGGCCTTAGCTGTCCGGATAGGGAAGGCTTCTGGCCATCTTGAAAAGGTATCTGTTAACACTAATAGGTAATGATACCCCCCTTTCCTGGGCAATTCCCTAAAATGAATTTGCCATTGCTGCCCAGGTCCACAACCTTTCCCAATTTATCCAACTGCAGGCTTTGGAAAGTTTTTAGGATTAGTTTGGAGGCAAAGACCACACTGACGAGTTACTTGTGTTACGGTGCCTTGTCATTTTCTAGCCAGAATTCTATCCTTTAAATAATTGTATAGGGCGTCCATTCCCCAATGTTTTCTCATGTTCTTTTAGCACTAGTGACCACAACAGGTAAGAAAGTACTACAGCTTTTCCTTCTTTGGTTACAGCCCACCCTTCCTGGTTATAAATTGCTTCTTCTTCCTTAATAAGTTTTTTATCCTTTTTGTTATATACGGGCTTACCTTCAATAGAGATCTTTCCATCTGGAATTAATGCTGCCTCGACTATTTCATTGGGTACCTCACCTTTGGCTGCATCTTTTGCCTCTCTGTCCCCCAGCATATTTCCATCTTCCAATTCTGACCTCACTTTTTGGTGTGCTTTGATGTGCATAATAGCTACCTTTTCAGGTAACTGAACTGCATCTAATAGTTTTAGTATTTCTTGTGCATGTTTAATATTTTTCCCTTGTGAGTTTAGCAGTCCTCTTTCTTTCCAAATAGCTCTGTGTGCATGAACCCCTCCAAATGCATACCTTGAGTCTGTATAAATGTTGATTTCTTTTCCTTTTGCCAGCTCTAAGGCCTGGGTTAAGGAGATTATTTCAGCTTTGTGTGCAGAGGTATTTGTTGGCAATGGTCCAGACTCTATTACCTCTCTGCTTATGGGAACTGCATACCCAGCATGTCTTTTCGCACTGATGATATAGCTGCTCCCATCAGTGAACCAGCTCTCAGCATCCTCGAGCGATGTCCTTCAGATCCGGGTGACTGGAGTAAGTGGCTTCAATGGTCGCCAGGCAGTCGTGGATCACTGGTTTTCCCATACTCCTGATCTGGAAGTCCCAGGGCTGGAGCTGACATAAGAGCCTTCTTTAGTTGGTTGAAGGCTCGTGTTGCCATCCACGTACTGAAGCAGCTGTCCTTCTCCTGGTAGGGGTTCCCAAGACTCCAAATCCTTTGCCAGCTGTTCTCCAAATATGGTAGGGGAGTTCTTGAACCCCTGGGGTAGTACACATAATGTGAGCTGAGTTTTACGTCCAGTTTTGGGATTGTCCCATTCAAATGCAAAAATTTTCTGGCTGGCTTCATGGAGAGGGAGGCAAAAGAAAGCATCCTTCAAATCTAAAACAGTAAACCAGGTTAGTTCAGGTGTTAAAATGTTAACAAACTGTAAGGGTTAACGACCACTGGGTATAAATCTTCAGTTATCTTATTAACAGCTCTTAAAACTTGTACTAACCTGTATGATGCATCAGGCTTTTTCAGGGGCAAAATAGGAGTATTAAAATCAGATTGACACTCTTTTAATAGTCTTATTTGCAAAAAGCTTTCAATGATTGGGCTAATTCCTTCTCTGTCTTCCCTTTTCAAGGGATATGGTTTGATCCTTACCGATTGTTCTCCTTCTTTAAGCTAGATTTTTTTACTGGTGGAGCATTCTTTGCTCTCCCTGGTATATTAGAGACCCACACTCCAGGAAACACCTGATCTTTTATTTTCTTAATAATTTCTCCTTTATTTTCAACTTCTTTTTTTTTTTTTTTTTTGTTATTAGCATTAAGCTTAACAATTTCACATATTGTTGATTTTTACCTCCAAATTAATTTCCCCATTTTTAAATATTATCTTTGCTTCCAGCTGCTCTAGCAGATCCCTGCCCAAAAGTGCAGATGGAGCATTAGGCATATACAAAAATCAATTAATTCCTTACTGTTTTCCTAATTTATACTATAATGGTTTGCAAAAATATGCTTTTTCAGGTTGGCCAGTAGCCTTTTTACATTTTTTGTATTATTGCTACTAGTTTCTTTGTCCCTGATTTACACCCCTCTTCTCGATTGCTGGAAACTCTCCATGCCTCATTTAGCAAAGTCTCCAAGTTCTGACTTGCTGGGCCTCACATCTTCTGGAGCTTTCACCTGATGTCACTTGTAGATTGCCCTAAAAACAAGTTTACCAACTGTTGTATTCCCTCATCAGATTCAGGATCCAGGGTGGTGTGTCGACGCATTGCCTCTCACACCTGGTCTAGAAATTCAGAAGGAGTTTGAGAGGAATTTTGTTTAATAGCATTAACATAAAATAGAATAACATAAAATAGGGTGGATACAGTTGAATTGGCTCTTGTGTTTCGGGAATTGGGGGTGGTTTAATTTTTTTGTCCCTTCTTCTTGAGTTTTCATACAATATACTTTGTTAGGATGTGTACACCTTTTATTGAGCACGTGCTGCAACACTTCTTGGGTTTTTCTTTATTAGCTTTATTATCTTTCTTGAGAGCCAACACTAAAGGGTCAGAGGGTGGTCTAATTCCACAAGCCCTTTGCCAATAAGGGTGATTCCTAATGGTGAAAAACATGTCAGCATAAGTAACTTCATGCCACTTCTGCTCACACCCAAGGAAAAGCATCAGCTGTACCAAAGTGTTATAGTCCAACGTCCCTGATGGGGGCTACTTCGCCCCTTCCTCAAGTTTATAAAGTGTTCACCACTGTATGCACAACTTAATAAGCTCTCTTTTAGTTTCTGTATCCTTATGAACTACCAGCTCTTTCCAATATGCCAAAACACATCCTAGAAGACTACCTTTAGGAGCCCCTTTGCTTTCACTTGCCCCCATACTGAAAATTCTTTTCCTCTTAATGCCTTTTAACCTTATCCCAGCTCCGGAGTTTCACCTAGCAGTAACTTGGTGGAAAGATCTTCCACTTATACACTTGTCTGACCCAGAATTCTCAACAAACTACACAATGAAACACAACTCAGGGGTCACAGTCACAGCCCTCCCTTGGACAGGGAAGTTCTTTTATGCTGGGATCCCCCTCCCTGAATCAGCGCTCCCAGAACCATTGCCCTGGTGATGTTAATGCTGAATGTCTCCTTAAGAGGTCTGGGCACAGAGAAGAATGAGCCCCTTGAGGGCTGGCCCTGTTTGGACAACCTGCTCTTCCACCCCAACCTCACCATGTCTGACATCACCCACCTTTTGGGAGTGACATCCTAAAACGTTAAAGAAAATAACTGGATTTTCTTTATAATTAAAATATATTTCTTAAAAAAAAAAAGTTATATATGTTTTATATATATGTTATATATATTTTTTATATTTATAGTAATTTTATTTTTATTACTTTTTAAAAAAATATTCATATTAAAAACTCTATACATTTTTAGCAACCAAAAAATTGCTTCATTAATTAATTGACCTCTGTTGGCTATTGATTTCTTCTTTTTCATGTTAATTAGTCTTTTTATTAGTCCTTTTGTATTCTTTTTAATCATTTTCTCAACATGGTAAAAAGGGCCATTTTGGGCTACATGGAGACATTTCTGGAGCACATTTGGGGCTGTTTTGGTTCTGGGGATGGAATTTGGAAGGAAGTTGAGGGTCAGAAGGACACTTAGGGGCATTGAGAGGGTACTGAAGTAGTACTTAGCGATCCTGAGAAAAAACTGGGCATCGAAGTGGCAACTGGAATTCCAGGGGTCACCTGGAGGTCAGGAAGGGGAATCTGGGGCCCTTTGGAGTCCAGGCAGGCACTTGGGGGCTCTGATGGGGCTCTCTGGGGTGCAGGAAATGATGGGAGTTGTAGGTGCAGGAATAATTTGGTTTAATGGAACCGCAGAGCATCACGGGAGTTCTCGGCACAGCTGCAATGTCTCTCGGTGTGGCGCAGTGCATGACGGGACATGAAGTCAAGGCTGGAATGGCGCTCTACAGGAACAGTGGAGCATGATGGGAGCTGTAGTCCCGGAAGTGGCTCAAATCGGGTGTTTTGGGGTCCAGGAAAGCACTTGGGGGCACTTTTGCATCAGAGCTGTGACTGGAGGTCCTCAGGGGGGAACGTATATGGTTCGGGAGCACTTGGGGAGAGCTTGGGGAGCTCTAACCAGGCTCTTTAGGGCGCGGGGCATGGCAGGAGCTTTAGGAGCTGAAATGTGTTTTGAGGGACTCTGAAACTGCCGGGGATGAGAGGAGATGAATTCCCAGAAGTGGCTGTAACGGGCATCCAGAGGTTTGGAGTATTCAGAAGATTTGTGGACTCTTTTGAGGTTGTCTAAAATGGGCGCTGAGGGGGCATTTATGAATCCTGGGTGGTCTGGGGGACACTTATGGGACATGTGGAAGGCGGATACCAGGGTTCTGTGGGGCACAGGGCATGACGGGTATTGTAGTCCCAGCTCCAATGGGGCTAAATCGGGCTGTGGGGCATGATGGGAGTTGTAGGCAAAAAGAAAAGATGGCACCGACATCAGGAACTGCCCCTGAGTCCCCAATCCCCAGCGCTGATTGGCTGTGGACAGTGATGGGCGGAGGCAGGAGCAGCCCATTCAACCCCTTCAGTCCCTCCCAGGCCAGCTCGGTTATTCCCCAGTACAGCCCAGTACATTTCCAGTGCCCCTCCAGTCCCTCCCAGTAGAGACCAGTTCATCCCCAATGCAGCCCAGCACAATTCCAGGGCCCCTACAGGCCCTCCGAGTACACCCCAGTCCCTCCCAATAAACCTTAGTTCATTCCTACTCCCTTCCAGTTTCTTCCAGTGTCATCCATAGTACACCCCATTGTCTCCCAGTCTTCCCCACAGTGTTCCCAGTTTGTCCCAGTATCCCCCAGTTTCACTCACAGTATCCCCATTTTGCCCCAGTATTGTTCAGTATCACTCCCAGTATGTCCCAGTATGTCCCAATGTGTCTCTGTGCACCCCCACAGTCCATCCCAGTCTGCCCAGATTCCCCCACCCCAGCATTTCCCGTGTTCCCAGGTTGTCCCAGTCCTCCCCAGTATCACAACCAGTGTATCCCAGTGTCTCCCTAGAGTTCCCACTGTTTCCCAGTATGGCCCAGTCCACTCCAGTATCACTCCCACTATGTCCCAGTGTCTTCCACAGGGTTCCCAGGGTTCCCAGTATGTCCCAGTCCCCCCAGTGTTTCCAAGGAAACTTTAACTTCTCACGTGGCACCCAAACCCAGCAGTGGGGTCAGTGCAGTGTCCATGTCCACAGCCCCTGGCATTGGCCCAGTGCAGGTTGGGATGATGATCCACCCTCACAGCTGACCCAGAGCAGCTCTGCAGTGTTTCTGGTGGCATCTTGGGCTGGCACACACCTGAGGAGTGTGTCTGTTTGTAGTGGGGAAATTCAGGAGTGTTAGAGTGCTTCAAAAATAAGCAAAAAAATAAAGGAGAAACATCTCTTTTTCTCAATGCAGCCAGTTCTCCACCCTAATCAGGTCCCAGTGAGTGAGGACAGACAGGATGAGGTTGGGCAGTGTGGCGCAAGGCTGCCCACACAGGGTCAGACCTCAAGGCACAGATTCTCTGTGCAGGCCAAACCTCCTGAGGAGAGACCCTGGATCAATATCAATCACAGAATGCTGCAATAACCTCACTTCAAAGAGATCAGCAGTAAAAAATAGTCTTTAAAATAGGAATGTGTACTTTTAGAAGCACTTTGACATATTTCTCTATAAGTAGAGTTGAAAAACTTCCTGATGAACTGCACTAGACCAGAGGGAAATCAAGGGAAAAGCATGGTCTGTTAGGAAACCTCTCAAGAACTCCAAGTGAGAATCAAACTACAAGGTTTCTTGAAGTTTTAATGGGTCCCACTGAGAAACACAAGTGAGAAAGTGTCCCCAAGCCTCAATCAGAGCAGAGAACTGGAGGCAGAGATGACAGGTGGGGACAAAGAGAAGCCCAGTCTTGGTGTCCTGGGGCACAGCAGGGTCTGTGCCACCAAGGGCTGTGAGGAGACACATTGTCCTGAGCCACTGGGGTCTCCTGGCACAGCCCCAGCAAGGCTGGGCACTGTCACCCCTTTTCCTGCCCTCAGCATCCCCCCACATCCCAGTGGCCTCAGGGATCTGCTGGGACCAGTCCCTGGGGAGCCTTGGTCAGGAATGGCCCTTGGGGGCTCCTTCATGCTCCCAGGGACTGCAGGATTTTCCAAGGACTTTGGGTTTTGCTTTTGTCTTGCAGTCTCTGAGAGCTTTGTGCAATCATGGCCTCCAATTATCTGCTTTAATTAGTCTCTTGAGAGCCTTTGTCAGTAACAACACTCAGTGAGGCTCAACTGCTTCAAGGTACTTCAGTTTTT
>JAREIS010000766.1:0-46498 GCA_030060385.1 Muscicapa striata striata | reverse complement strand
GGGATCCAAATTCCCCATTTTTGGGGATCCAACTCTTTCATTTTTGGGGATCCGATTCCCCAAATTTTGGGGATCAAGCCCCGCATTTTTGGGGTTCAACCTCCCCATTTTGGGGACCCAACCCCCGTTTTGAGACCTAAAATCCCCATTTTTGACACCCAACCCCCATTTTTGAAACCTAAAATCCCCATTTTGGGGATACAAATTCCCCATTTTTAGGACCCGACCCCCATTTTTGGGCTCAAATTCCCCATTTTGGGGATCCACCCCCATTTCTTGGGGTGCAATTCCCCTTCTGTTTGAGGTTCCCCCATTTCCCACCCATTCCAAATTCTCTGCCAGGCTGGAGATGGACGCGCCCCCCCAAAATGGGGCTGGACCCCCCCAAAATGAGTCAGGACCCCCCCAAACGCTCAGAGCCCCCCTCTAAGTGTGTGAGAACCCCCAAGCTCAGAGCCCCCAATTCCCTGCCAGGCCGGAGATGGATGTTTCCCCCACATCTCCGTGCCCCCCCTCCCTCCCCCTCCCCTCCCCCACTCTCTGACAGCTCCTCCCGCGGGACCCCCGAGCTCGGAGCGCTCCGCTGCCCCCGGCCCGGCCCGCGGGGGGGGGACACGGGGGGGCACCGGGGACATCCATCCGCAGCCTGGCACGGATTTGGGGGGGCTCTGAGCATTTTGTGGGGTCCTGACTCATTTGGGGGTCCCAACCCCATTTAGGGGCGGCTCTGAGCATTTGGGGGTCCTGTCTCATTTGGGGGGGGCTCTGAGCATTTTGTGGGGTCCTGACTCATTTGGGGGGGGTCCCAACCCCATTTAGGGGCGGCTCTGACCCATTTAGGGGGGTCCTGACTTATTTTGGGGGGTCCTGACCCATTTCGGGGTGTCCTGATCCATTTGGGGGGGGTGAATCCATCTCCCGGCCCTGACAGAGCTTTTTTGGGGGGGTCCCAGCCCCTTTTGGGGGATCCTGACCCATTTGGGGGGGGGGGCAGCCCCTTTTGGGGGGGTCCCAGCTCCTTTTGTTGGGGTCCAGCCCTTTTTGGGGGGTCCCAGTCTTTTTTGGGGGGTCCCAGCCCTTTTTGGGGAGATCCACTTCCTTTTTTTGGGGGGTCCCAGCCCCTTTTGGGGGTGTCCAGCCCCCCCCAGACCAATTTTGGGGGCTCCATCCATCTCCCTGCCCCCTCCCACCCCCAATTTCGGGGGGACAGAGGAGGCTCCGGACCCCCCCAAAAGATGGGAGGGGTTTGGGGGTTCCCCGGGGGGGAAGGGGAGAGGATGGACCCCAAAACCCACCCCCAAAATCCCCCCCAAAATCCCCAAAATCGTCCCTAAAATCCCCCAAAATCCCCAAAATCCCCCAAAATCCCCCAAAATCCACCCCAAAATCCCCCAAAATCCCCAAAATCCCCAAAAATCCCCCAAAAATCCCCAAAATCCCCCAAAACCCACCCCAAAATCCCCAAAATCCCCAAAATCGTCCCTAAAATTCCCCCAAATTCCCCAAAATCCCCCAAAATCCCCCCAAAATCCCAAATCTCCCCCCCCCGAACGCCCCCCCCAGCAGGGTGGGGGAGGGGAGAGCCCCGCCCCGCCCCCATCGATCCAAGGCAAATGTTGACATTTCCAAATCCCGGGAATTTTCATGGGATCGATCGTGGGGGGGAGGGGAGGAGGGAGGGGCGGGGAGGGGTAAAATGGGGGGGAGGGGCTGGACACCCCAAAATGGGACATGGGGGGGGGGGAGACACAGCGAAATCCTGGATTAATTAATGCCAGATAAATCATTAATTCCAAATAAATCATTAATCCCAAACCGTAAATCCCAAATAAAACCTGGATCCCAAAAAACCGACCCCAGACCCCAAAGAATGAATCCCAAATAAATCATTAATTCCAAATAAATCATGAATCCCAAATAAATCATAAATCCCAAATAAATCATTAATTCCAAATAAATCATTAATTCCAAATAAATAGTGAATCCCAAACCATAAATCCCCAATAAAATCTGGATCCCAAAAAACCGACCCCAAAACCCAAAGAATGAATCCCAAGTAAATCATGAATCCTAAATAAATCATTAATTCCAAATAAATCATTAATTCCAAATAAATCATTAATTCCAAATAAATAGTGAATCCCAAACCGTAAATCCCAAATAAAATCTGGATCCCAAAAAACCGACCCCAAAGAATGAATCCAAAATAAATCATTAATTCCAAATAAATCATTAATTCCAAATAAATAGTGAATCCCAAACCATAAATCCCAAATAAAATCTGGATCCCAAATCCAGAAGAATGAATCCCAAATAAATCGTGAATCCTAAATAAATCATCAATCCCAAATAAATCATGAATCCCAAATAAACCATCAATCCCAAATAAATCATGAATCCCAAATAAATCATCAATCCCGAATAAATCCCGAATCCCAAATTAACGGGATTTAACCCCGTCCTGACCTCGGGGGGGGGAAAAAATCCTAAATTCTCCCCCCGGGACAGGCAGAGCCCCCCCCCCCGCACTAATTGGGGCTGGGAATCCCAAAATCCCAAATCCCAAAATCCCAAAATCCCAAAGAATGAACCCCAAATAAACGGGATTTTAACCCCATTCATATCCCGGCCCTGATTTATTCCCGGCAAGAGATGGGGAAAAAAATCCTGAATAAATCCTGAATAAATCCTGAATAAATCCTGAATAAAGTCCTAAACAAATCCTAAATAAATCCTGAATAAATCCTGAATAAATCATAAATAAATTCCTAAAGAAATAATAAATAAATCCTAAATAAATCCTGAATAAATTCCTAAAGAAATCATATATAAATCCTAAATACATCCTGAATAAATTCCTAAAGAAATTCCTAAATAAATGCTGAATAAAATCTAAATAAATCCTAAATAAATCCTTAATAAATTCTAAATAAATCCTGAATAAATTCCTAAAGAAATTCCTGAATAAATCCTAAATAAATCCTGAATAAATTCCTAAAGAAATTCCTAAAGAAATCCTAAATAAATCCTAAATAAATCCTAAATAAATTCCTAAATAAACCATAAATAAATTCTAAATAAATCCTGAATAAATCTTTAATAAATTCCTAAAAAAATAATAAATAAATTCTAAATAAATCCTAAATAAATCCCAAATAAATCCAAAATAAATCCAAAATAAATCCAAAATCGGGAGCCCCCCCCGCCCTAATTGGGGCTGGCTCAGGATTCCCAAATCCCAAATCCCAAAGAACCAATCCCAGCTAAACGGCGCTCCATCCATCTCCGGAATAAATCCTAAATTCCCCCCTGAGACCCCTCCCCCCGCCCTAATTGGAGCTGCCGGCGGCTCCCGAATCCCAAAATCCCCGGGAATGAATCCCGAATAAAGCGCGAGCTCGGGGAAATAAATCCTAAAAAAATAAATCATTAAAAAAGAAATCCTAGAAATAAATCATTAAAGAAATAAATCATTAAAGAAATAAATAATTAAAAAAAATAAATCATTAAAAAAATCAATCCTAAAATATAAGTCGTAAAAAATAAATCATTAAAAAATAAATCCCAAAAAATAAATCCTAAAAAATAAATCATTAAAAAATAAATCCTAAAAAATAAATCATTAAAAAATAAAACCTAAAATATAAATCGTAAAAAATAAATCGTAAAATAGAAATCAAAAAGAATAAATCCTAAAAAAAATAAATCATTAAAAATAAATCCTGAAAAATAAATCATAAAAAAAGAAATAAAAAAAAAAAAACCCCTAATAAATAAATTAAAAAAGAAATCCTGATAAAGAAATCCTAAAAAAGAAATCCTAAAAAAGAAATCCTAAAAAACCTAATAAATAAATAAATAAATAAATAAATAAATAAATCCTAAAAAAGAAATCCTAAAAAAAAAAAAACTAATAAAAAACAAATCAATCCTAAGAAGTCTAATAAATAAATAAATAAATTTAAAAAGAAATCCTAAAAAAACCCTAATAAATAAAAAATAAAATAAATTTTTAAAAATCCTTAAAAAACCTAATAAATAAATAAATAAATCCTAAAAACTTAATAAATAAATAAATAAATAAATAAATAAATAAATAAATCCTTAACCCCTCCCCCCCCGCGGGACCGACAGGTCCTGAATCCCAAATATCCAACCCCAGAGGGAAAATCCCGAATAATTATTCCCAATTGAGGAATCCCGAATAATGAATCCCTAATAAAGAATCCCAATTAATGAATCCCTAATAATGAATCCCTAATGAATCCCAAATAATGAATCCCGAATAATGAATCCCGAATAATTAATCCCGAATAATTAATCCCAAATAACAAACCCCATGAATCCCTAATAATGAATTCCAAATAAAAAATCCCAAATAATTAATCCCGAATTAAAAAATCCCAAATAAAGAACTGCGGATAATTAATCCTAGGTAATTAATCTCGAATAATGAATCCCCAATAATGATCCCAAATTGTCCCTCCTAATTGTCCCCACAGTGTCCCACCCGTGTCCCGCAATGTCCCCTCATTGTCCCCCAATGTCCCCCCATTGTCCCCCATTATCCCCCATTGTCCCCCATTGTCCCCCCATTGTCCCCCCCATTGTCCCCCCAATGTCCCCCCATTATCCTCCCCCATTGTGCCCCCAATGTCCCCCCCACTGGCCCCCAATGTCCCCCTTTGTTCCCCCATTATCCCCCCCCAATGTCCCCCATTGTCCCCAATTGTCCCCCCCACTATCCCGCATTATCGCCCATTGTCCCCCATTGTCCCCCCATTATCCCCCAATGTCCCCCCCATTGTCCCCCCACAGAGTTGTCACTCTCCCCCCCCATCTGTCACCCCCCCCTGTCCCCCCCTGTCCCCCCCCCTGTCCCCGCCGCCGCCGCGCTCGGGGCTCTGGGGGGCTGCGGTGGCAGCTGGTGACCGAGGTGGTGGCGTTGTCACCGCGCGGGGGACACGGGGGACACGCGGGGACACGGGGAGGGACACGGGGGACACGGGGGGGACGACACGGGGGAAACTGAGGCAGGGATGGATCCCGCCAGGTGGGGTGGCATCAATTTGGGGACACCAAAAATGGGGCTGAGGGACCCCAAAATTGGCACTGAGCCCCCAAAACCAGCGTCGACAAATGTGGGACCCCAAAACTGGCACCAACCCCCAAATCCAGTGACAGCAAATGAGGGACCCCAAAACTGGGGCTGAGACCCCCCAAATCTGGTGCCACCAACCCAGGGACCCCAAAACTGTGACCGAGCCCCCCCCAAACCCAGTGGTACCAACCCAGGGACCCCAAAAGTGGCACCAAATCCCCCCAAATCCCGGTGCCACCAACCCAGGGACCCCAAAACTGGGGCTGAGACCCCAAATCTTGTGACACCGAATGAGGGACCCGAAAACTGGGACCGAACCCCCCAAATCCCGGTGCCACCAACCCAGGGACCCCAAAACTGACACCGAACCCCCCAAACCTGGTGCCACCAAATGAGAGACCCCAAAACCGTCCCCCCCCCCCGGTGTCACCGGTGCCACCCCCAGGGGACCGGGCCGGGATCGGGGCCCCGCCCCGCCCCCCCATTCCCCATCCCCGCTAATTGGGGCTTCCCCCTCTCCCCGCCGCTAATTAATCCGCTCATTAAGGCGGCGGCGGCGGCGCGGGGGCTCCGGGGGTGGCGCTGTCACCGCTGTCACCGCTGTCCCCCCGCCAGGATTTGTCGCATCGATCCCGCCCGTAAATCGGGAGCGGTGATGGATCGCGGGATCCGAGCGATCCGAGACCTTTGGAATTGTCGCGATGGATTGTCCCCAAGGGAGCGCGGGGACAGCCAGGAGGAGGGGGGGAAAAAAACCAACAAAAAAAAAAACCGCACCGGGAGCGGAGAAAATGTGGAAAAACCTGCACGGGAAAGGCGGAAAACGTGTAAAAAAAAGCGCTCGGGAAAGAGAGAAAATTCATTTTTAAATGCACGAGAAGCGCGGAAAATGTATAAAAATTAAAAGGGAAATAGAGAAAATTCATGAAAAACGCGTGGGAAGTAGAGAAAATTCATTTAGAAATAGAAAGGAAATACGGAATATTCATTAAAACGGATGGAAAATACGGGAAATTCATTAAAATACACGGAAAATACGGGAAATTCATTAAAATACACGGAAAAGGTAGAAAATGCATGAAAAGCACGTGGAGAATGTAGAAAATGCATTAAAAATAAAAGGAAAAGAGGAAATGCATAAAAGCACGTGGAGAATACAGGAAATGCATTAAAAACATGGAAAATGTAGAAAATTCATAAAAACCACGGGGGGAATATAGAAAATGCATTAAATGCACACGGGAAGCAGAAAAAAAAGCACAAAAATTCACACGGGAATGTGCGGGAAGGGGATGAAATGCATGGAGAGTGCAGGGAATGCACCCAGAAATGCACCCAGAAATGCAGGGAAATGAACAAAATGCACCCAGGAATGCACAAAATGCACAGAAATGCATCCAGAAATGCAGGGAATGCACGGAATGCACCCAGAAATGCACCCAGGAATGCACAAAGTGCACAGAAATGCACCTAGAAATGCACCAGAAATGCACAGAAATGCAGGAAATGCACCCAGAAATGCACCCAAGAATGCACAAAATGCACAGAAATGCACCCAGAAATGCAGGAAATGCACAGAAATGCACCCAGAAATGAGCGGGAATGCAGGAAATGCACCCAGAAATGCACGGGGATGCAGGGAATGCACCCAGCAACGCACGGGGATGCAGGAAATGCACCCAGAAATGCACAGAATGTACCCAGGGATGCACGGGGATGCAGGAAATGCACCCAGAAATGCACAGAATGCACCCAGAAATGCACGGGGATGCAGGAAATGCAACCAGAGGTGCAGGGAATGCACGGGATGCACCCAGGGATGCACGGGGATGCAGGAAATGCACCCGGAAATGCAGGAAATGCAGGAAATGCAGGAAATGCAGGAAATGCAGCCAGGCAGATGCAGGAAATGCACACACGGGATGCACACGCGTGCAATTTACACACCCAGAGCTCACTCACACTCACACTCACACAGGATGAACACCCAGAGCTCACCCAGAGCTCACCCAGAGCTCACACTCCGAACTCACACTCAGAGCTCACACTCAGAGCTGACACCCAGAGCTCACACACACTCAGAGCTCACACCCAGAGCTCACACTCACAGCTCACACTCGGAGCTCACACACACTCAGAACTCACACTCGCAACACACACAGAGTGTTCACACACTCAGGGCTCCCTCACACCCTCACAGCTCTCACTCTCACACCTGCCCGGGCCCTGCACACCTGCACAGGAACCTGCACACACCTGTACACACAGCTGTACACAGCTGCACACAGCTGCACACACAGCTGCACACAGAGCTGTACACACCTGTACACACACCTGTACACACCTGCACACAGCTGCACACACCTGCACACATCTGTACACACACACCTGCACCCCGCACGGACCCGAATCACGGACCCGGGTCACGGACACGCTCACAGCCCCCCGTCCCCCCCCCCCATGGGGACCCTCAGTACCTGGGGGAGGGGGGCGATGGGGAGGGACCCCCTAGGATGGCGCTGGGAACGGACCTGATGTCCCCCTCCCCCAATTTGGGGTCCCCAAACCCCTCCTGCACCCCCCAATCCCCGCACCCACCCCCCCAGGACCTTGCACACCCCCACCCCCTTGCACACTCACCCCCTCCCCCGCCGCCGGCCTCCCCGCCCCGCCGTGCCCGGGGCCGTCGGGCGAGCGGGCGGGCGGGCCGAGCTGCGGGCGCGGCGGCGGCACCGGCCGCAGGTACCGGGGGTCCGGCCCGCGGGGGTCCCCCAGTTCTGCGGGTCCCCGGGGAGGAGCGCGGGGGGGTCCCGGAGATCCCCCCGGTGCTGCCGCCCGGTTCCGGCCCCGCGGGACAGCGCGGGGACAGCGCGGGGACATTCCCGGGGGGACAATCCCGGGGGACAATCCCGGGGGACAATCCCGGGGGACAATCCCGGGGGGACAATCCCGGGGGTGCCGCTCCCCGCGCGTCGCTCACGGGGAACTTGGGGAGAAGTTGCCCCGCGCGTCGCGGCGGAGCCACCGCGGATCTTCCCCGGTTCCATCCCGGTTCCTCCCCGGCTCTTTCCCGGCTCCGGTCGCGGTTCCTCCTCGGCTCCTCCTTGGCTCCATCCCGGCTCCGGTCGCGGATCTTCCCCGGCTCCATCCCGGTTCCTCCCCTGCTCAATCCTGGCTCCGGTCGCGGTTCCTTCTTGGCTCCATCCCGGTTCCATCCCGGCTCCGGTCCCGGCTCCATCCCGGTTCTATCCCGGCTCCGGTCCCGGTTCTATCCCGGCTCCGGTCCCGGTTCTATCCCGATTCCGGTGGCGGCTCCATCCCGGCTCCGGTTACATCACCAGCTCCCACCCCGGCTCCGGTCCTGGCTGCTGCAGGAGCTCCGCTCTGACTCCGTGTCCGGCTCCGCTCCCGGCTCCGCTCCCGGTACCGGTTTCGGCCCCTTCGGCACCATCGGCTCCGGTTCCGTCCCCTCCGCCAGCGCCGGTCCCGGCCCCGCCCGCGGCTCCGGCCCCAGCCCCAGCCCCGGCCCCGCTCCCGGTGCCACCGCCGGCCCCGCCCGCGGCTCCGGCCCCGCTCCCGATCCCATTCCCGGGCTCGTCCCGGCTCCCGATCCCATTCCCGGCTCCTGATCCCATTCCCGGCTCCCGATCCCATTCCCGGCTCCTGATCCCATTCCCGGCTCCTGATTCTTTTCCGGGCTCCTGATCCCATTCCCGGCTGTTGATCCCAATCCCGGCCCCGTCTCTGCTGTGGGTCCCATCCCCGGCTCCACCTGCAGCTTCTCCTGCGGCCTCAGCCCCATTCCTGGCCCCATTCCCGGCCCCATTCCCGGCCCCATTCCCGGCTCATCTCTGCTCCCAATCCCATCCTCGGCCCCATCCCCTCTCTAATTTCACCCCCAGCTCCACCCGCAGCTGCAGTCCCCATCCCCATCCCCATCCCCATCCCTGTCCCCATCCCTGTTCCTGTCCCCGTCCCTGTCCCTATTCCCACCCCAGTCCCATTTCTGTCCTCACCAACTCCAGCCCCATCCCCGTCCCTGTCCCCATCCCATCCCCATCCCCACTGCCATCCCCTCCTCTCCCAACGCCACCAGCAGCCTGTCCCTGTCCCCGTCCCTGTCCCCATCCACATCCGTGTCTCCATCCCTGTCCCTGTCCCATCCCTGTCCCCAGCCTCATTCCCCTCCCTGTCCCCGTCCCTGTCCCCTCCCCGTCCCCGCTCCATCCTCAGGCCCGGCCGCCTCCGCCGCTCGCCACCATCGCTCCCAAGGGCGACGAGGACCTGCTGGCGCTGGCCGCGTCGCGGCTGAGCCGCAGGAAGCGAGTGGCCGGGGTGGCCATCGGCGTGGCCATGCTGCTGCTGCTGCTGGTGGCCATCCCGCTGCTGGTGCACGGCTCCAAGGCGGCCGCGCACTATGAGATGCTGGGCAGCTGCCGCATGGTCTGCGACCCCTACCCCGAGCTGGCCCCCGCCTCGCCCCCGCCCTTCCTGCCCGGGGCCAAGGGCGAGCCGGGCCGCAAGGGCCGCGCCGGCCTCCGGGGGCCACCGGGGCCACCGGGCCCGCGGGGACCCCGGGAGAACCGGGCCGGCCGGGACCGCCGGGACCACCGGGCCCGGGGCCGGGCGGGTACATCCCGTCCTTCTACAGCCCCAAAATCGCCTTTTACGCCGGGCTGAGGAAGCCGCACGAGGGCTACGAGGTTCTGCGCTTCGACGATGTGGTGACCAACGTGGGCAACTACTACGAGCCCTCGAGCGGCAAATTCACCTGCCCCCTGCCCGGCATCTACTTCTTCACCTACCACGTCCTGATGCGCGGCGGGGACGGCACCAGCATGTGGGCAGATCTCATGAAGAACGGGCAGGTAACGGCCCCCGGGACCACCGGGACCCCCGGGACCCCCCGAACCCCGGGACCCCCAGCCCGGAGCTCACCCCCGCAGCTCCCCCCTGGATTTCACCCCTGGATTTCAGCCCCAGTTTTGCCTTCCCAGTTTTCAGCCCCGGCTTTCAACCTCCGTTTTTCACCCCAGTTTTCACCCCCGGTTTTCAGCCCTGGATTTCAGTCCCAGTTTTCGCTTCCCAGTTTTCATCCCCGCTTTTCAGCCTCAGTTTTTACCCCCCGGTTTTCACCTCTGGATTTCAGCTCCGGTTTTTACCCCAGGTTTTCACCCCTGTTTTCATTCCCGGTTTTCACTCCCCGGTTTTCATTCCCGGTTTCACCCCTCCAGTTTTCACCCCCCGGTTTTCACCCCTGGATTTCAGCATCAGTTTTTACCCCCGGTTTTCACCCCTGGATTTCAGCCCCGGTTTTCATCTCCCCGGTTTTCAGCCCCCGTTTCCCCCGCCCGGATTTCAGTGGTCTCGGGGTTGTTGTTTTGGCCCATCGCGGTTTTGCAGGTTTGGTTTGGGGGAATTTCAGGTTCTCATCCGGGTTCCATCCGTTCGTGATTTCCCATCCTCGGTTCTGCTCCATCCCAAATCCCCACATCCTCCTTCCCCCCCATCAAATCCCCCCCCCAAATTCCCATCCTGCTTCCCCCCATCCCTCATTCCCTGTCCCCAGTTCCTCCCCATTCCCAGATCCCATTTTCTTCATCCAATTCCCCCCCAGTTCCCACCCTCCCCCCCATCCATGATTTCCCAGTTCCTCCCCATTCCCAGATCCCATTCCTCCCATCCAGCCCCCCCAAATTCCCACCCTCCTCTCCCCCATCCCTGATTTCCCATTCCCGGTTTCCCCACATCCAATCCCCTCCCAAATTCCCACCCAATCCCCTCCATCCCTGACTCATCCTCCCCAGCAGCCCCATTCCCATTTTCTCCATCCAATCCCCCTTTTCAGTTCCCATCCTTTTCCCCAGTCCCTGATTCTCCATCCCAAATCCCCACATTCCCTTCTCCTCATCCAACCCCCAAATTCCCCCCCTCCTCCCCCTCATCCCAGATTTCCCATTCCCTGCCCAGTCCCCACATCCCATTTCCCCCATTCAATCCCTCCCCAAATTCCCAAATTTCCATCCTTTTCTCCATTCCCTGATTCCCCATCCCCAGTTCTGTTCCTTCCCAGTCCCACATCCCATTTTCCTCATCCAATTCTCTCCCAAATTCCCATTATTTTCTTCCTAATTTCCCATATTTTCCCTCCCAAATTCCCATCCCTTTCCCTCATTCCTGATTCCCTATCCCCAGGTCCCATTTCCCCCATCTTCCTCCCCACTAAATTCCCATCCTTCCCCCACCAAATTCCCATATTTTCCCTTCCAAATTCCCATAATTTTCCCCCGAATTCCCATATTTTCCCTCCAAATTCCCATATTTTCCCTCCAAATTACCATCTTTCCCCCCCACTAAATTCCCATTTCCCCCTCAGATTCCCATATTTTTCTCCCCAAATTCCCATATTTTTCTCCCCAGATTCCCATTTCCCCCAGATTCCCATATTTTTCTCCCCAAATTCCCATATTTTTCTCCCCAAATTCCCATATTTTTCTCCCCAAATTCCCACCCTTTCCCCATCCTGGATTCCCGGGGGGGCTCTGCCCCTCCCGCTCCCTTTGTTCGCTCATCCCGGACTTTTCCCGTCCATTTATTCCGGGAAAAACAAGGAAAACAAACAGGGATTGATCGGGGGGGGGGGTCCCGGGGGGGTCCCCGGGCTCGTGGCCAGCAGCGAGCGACCCCCAGAGCCCCCCCCGTGGGAACAGGGACCGGGAAAACTGGGAATTTGGGGGGGGATTGGATGGGGGAAACGGGATTTGGGATTGGGAAATGAGGGATGGGAGAAAGATGGGAATTAGAGGGGGCATTGTGTGGGAATTTGGGGAGGGATTTTATGGGAATTTGGGGAGGGATTTTATGGGAATTTGGGGAGGAATAATTGGGAATTTGGGGAGGGATTTTATGGGAATTTGGAGAGGAATGGATGGGAATTTGGGGAGGAATAATTGGGAATTTGGGGAGGAATGGGAATTAGGGTGGGTTTGGATGCAGAAAATGGGATTTGGGATTGGGGGGAATCAGGGATGGGGGAAACGATGGGAATTAGGGGGGGGTTGAATGGGGGAGATGGGATTTGGGATTTTGGAAATCAGGGATGGGGGAGAGGGTGGGAATTGGGGGGATTGGATGGGATTTAAGGGGGGGATTGGATGCAGGAAATGGGATTTGGGGTCTTGGGGGGACCCGAATTGGGGGATCCGGAAAGGAGATTATGGGGGGGGGTGTGACAACCGTGTGTCCCCCAAACCGGGGGGGGGCCTTGGGGACACCCCCACCTTCACTGGGGGACCCCATTGGTGTCACCTCCATTCCCTGGTGACATTAGGGTGTGACAGGGGAGGTGACAACTGTGTGTCCCCATCCCTGGGTGTGACAGGAGGGTGACAGGGGAGGTGACAGCCGTGTCCCCCACCCCTGGGTGTGGCAGGGGAGGTGACAGCCGTGTCCCCCACCCGGTGGAACAGATGCAGAAAGTGCATGCCTGTGCGCGGGCATGGGTTACGGAAAGGGGACAGGTGCCCACCGGGGAAGCAGGAGAGGACCGTGTCCCCTATCTGCGGGACAAAGCCAAACACCCCAAGCGCCCCAAATGCGCGAATCGACCTCTCGACAGCATTAGCCACTGCCCAACACCCCACCACCCGGACACCCAATTCCCTGAAATCAGCTGACGGGAAGCCACGGTGCCACACCCAAGACACACCTCGTAAACTCCCGACCGACTTCAGGACTACACCGCAGCCCAAAACACCCCAAAAACCCCCAAAAACCCATCCCTAAATCCAGCTCCCTCCCACTACCCGGACTGACCCAAAACACCCCAAACACCCAAACCGCCACCTCCCTGACCAGCACCCCGGTTCATCAAACTACCCAAACCCGAAAACACCCCAACCTCACCTCTGTACAAAACAGCCCACTCGTGCACCTTCTCGGATCCTCGATGCCTCTGGCGTGTCCCAGTCTGTCCCAGTCTGTCCCAGTTTGTCCCCAATAAAAGGCGCTGGGGTTGGATCGTGGCTCTGCCTCTGCTGGGGGTGGCACAGGGGACACGGGGGTGGCACAGGGGACAGCCAGGGAGGGACACACACAGAGGTGACACAAGGGACAGCCAGCGAGGGGGATGGTGGCACCTCCAGGCTGGCCAGAGATGTCCCCACAGCCGTTGTGTCACCCTCGGTGTCACGCCTTGTCACCTCCCCCGCCGTGTGGCTGCCAGCAGGGACAGTGACAGTGACAGTGACAGCGACAGTGACAGACACCCCTGGCTGTGCAGGGACACTGCCACCGCCGCGGGGACACACTGGGGACACTGCTGCCACTGGGGGGGTGCTGAGACCCCCCCTGCCCGAGCCTGGTGGGACACAGGAACCCTGTCCCCAGATTGTCATCAACCCCACCCCGGCCCTGTCCCTGTCCCCTGATTGTCACCACCCTGTGCTGTTCCTGTGCCCCGATTGTCACCACCCCGGCCCTGGCCCTGTCCCTGTCCCCAGCCCTGTCTGTGTTCCCACATTGTCACCAGCCCTGTCCCCAGCTTGTCACTGTCCTCATCTCCATCCCCATCCCTGTCCCCATCCCACTCTTGTCCCTGTCCCCATCCCCAGCCCTGTCCCCCTCCTTGTCCCTTTGTCCCCCCGTCCCTGGCCCTGCTCCCTTCCCATCTTCATCCCCGTCCCCCTCCCATCCCTGTCTCAATTCCTGTCCCCTCCTGTCCCCATCCCATCCTTGTCCCCATCCCTGTTTCTGTCCCTATCCCTGTTCCTTTCCCCATCCTTGTCCCCTCCTGTTCCTGTCCTCGTCCGTGTCCCACTCCTGTCCCTGTCCCCATCCCCTTTCCCGTCCCCTGTCCATGTCCCCATCCCTGTCCCTGTCCCCATCCCTTTCCCGTCCCCTGTCCCTGTCCCCTTTTCCCGTCCTCTGTCCCCTCCCGTCCGTGTCGCTGTCGCCACCTCGTGGCCGCTGCCGGGAGGGCTCGAGATGGATTTTGGGGGGGTTTAACCCCGACACGACCCCCGGGACCTCCCGGGCCCTGTCCCCAAATGTCCCCAAATGTCCCCCAGGCCCAGGCCCGGGGTCCCTCCCTGACCCCCCAAAACCGCCCGGAGCCCCCTGGAGCCGCCTGTCCTTTATTGCAGGGACTGGTACAAAACAGGGGGGGGGATTTGGGGAGGGGGCTGCACCCCCAAACCCACCCACAGCATTTTGGGGTGGGTGAGGAGGGGGGGCTGCAGCCCCAATTTCCCCCCACAGGATTTTGGGGTGTAGGGGGGGGCTGCAGCCCCAAACCCTCACTGAAGGATTTTGGGGTGTAGGGAGGGGGCTGCAGCCCCAAACCCTCACTGAAGGATTTTGGGGTGTAGGGGGGGGGGCTGCAGCCCCAAACCCTCACTGAAGGATTTTGGGGTGTCAGGGGGGGCTGCAGCCCCAACCCCCCCCCTGCAGGATTTTGGGGTCACGCCTTGGGCCCCGCCGGGCCCCCCTGAGCCGCCGTCAGCTGCTGCAGCTTCTGCGTCATCATCTCCAGCACGGCTGGGGGGGAGCACGTCAGGGCACCCCAAAAACGGGCAGGGGCACCCCCAAAACGGGCAGGGGCACCCCAAAAACGGGCAGGGGCACCCCAAAAACGGGCAGGGGCAAAGGGAGGGACATCCCAAAACCAGGGAGGGGAACCCCAAAACCAGGGAGGGGCAAAGGGAGACTCCAAAACCAGAGAGGGGGGATAAAAAGGGACCCCTAAAAACCAGGGATGGGGGAAAAAAGAGGGACCCCAAAACCAGGGAGGGGCAAAGGGAGGGGAACTCCAAAACCAGGATGGACAGGGGATGGGAAGGATGGGATGGGGATGGAGGAATGGGGTGGGAGGGACCAGGGTTGGGGTGAATGGGACAGGATGAGGGGAGTAGGGATTTATGGGTCAGGAAGTGATTTGGGGTGGCCGGGTTTGGGGAACTGGGGTGGGAATGAATGGGTTGGGAATGGATGGAATGGGTGGGATGGGGGTGGATGGGGACAGGATGGGTGGGAATGGGGTGGAGGGAAATCCAGGAATGGGATGGGGAATGCGAGGGGGAATGGGATGGGAATGGGGAATTGGATGGGATGGGGAATGTAATGGGAGGAATTGGGAATGGGAATGGAAATTGTGGAATGGGAGTGGGAACAGGAAATGGTGGAATGGGGAAAATGGGATGGGAGTGGTGGGAATGGGATGGGAATGGGGGAATAATGGAAGAATGGGGAACTAGAATGGGGAATGGGAATGGGGAATGGGAATGAATGGAAATGGGAATGATGGGAATGGAATGGATGGGAAATGGGTGAGAATGGGGAAAAAATGGGATGGGAGTGGGGGAAATGGGGAGGGAATGGGGGAAAATAGGAGGAAATTGGAAAATGAGGGGAAACTTAAGAAAAATGGGGTGGGAATGGGGAGAATGGGGCAAAAATGGGGTGAGAGAGGAAGAAACAGGGAATGGGGGAAAATGGATTGAGGGTGGGAAAATGAGGAAATGGGGAAAATCAGGATGGGAAAAGGGGTGAGAGGAGGGAAAAATCGGGTGGGAAATGGGGTGGGGAGGGGAGAATGGGGTGGGAAAGGTGGAAATGGGGGTCCCAGCCCCCCCAAAACCCCCCCAAAATCCCCCCCAGAGCCCTCCCCACCTTCTCCACGTAGTAGCCGGTGCCGACGTCCACCAGGACGGTGCTGACGTCCTGGAGCTTGCCAGGCACGTACATCTGGGGGGGTCATGGAAAATGGGGGGCACAGGGGGGTCCTACAGCTGGGGGGGGCATGGAAAACGGGGGGCAGGGGGATGGGGGGGTCAGAACCCCCCCAGGAGGGATTTTGGGGGGATTCCAGGAGCAGGAAAAGGATACGGAGCTGGTGAGAGGCACCAGGAGATCCTTCCCTGTGGAAAGGGGGGTCAGGAGAGCCCCAGGACCCCCCAAAAATCCCTCCAGGGTCTCCCCTGGGGTTGGGGGTCCCCATCAGGATTTGGGAATCACCCCTGGTTTGGGGATTTGGGGAATTCTCCCAGGTCCCTTTAGGTTTGGGGTCATCCCCCATCAGGATTTGGGGACCCTCCCCATGCTGGAGACTCCCTCATCAAGATTTGGGGACCCCCCTCAGAATCTCACACCCCCCCTCCCACAATTTAGGGTTCCCATCAAGATTTGGGGACCCCCCTCAGAATTTGCCCCCCCACCCACCCCCACAGGATTTAGGGCTCCCATCAAGATTTTGGGGACACTCCCCAAGTTTTGAACACCCCTCAGGATTTTGGGGATCTCCCCCATATTTTAGGAGCCCCCACATCAGTATTTGGGAACCCCAAGGATTTTGGGGCCCTCCCATCAAAATTTGGGCTTCCCCAAAACTCACAGACATCCCACAGCATTTGCAGCTCTCCATTAAAATTTGGGGACTCCCCCCCCCAGATTTTGAAGCCTCGGATGAAGATTTTGGGACCTCCATGAGATTTCTGGGGACCCTCCCCTGAGGATTTGGGGTTTTTGGGGTTCCCTCACCCTCATTGCCTTTGTGCAGCACGTTCAGGCACTCCTTGGACTCCACGAATTTGGTTTGCACCATCTTGAGCTGGGCCAGGGACGAGGAGAGGAACTCCACCTCCTGTTGGGGAATTTGGGGTCCTGGGGTTTGGGAGCCCCGGGGATTTGGGGCCCCCAAAGAGAATGAAAGAGATGAGGAGGAAGCAACTTTTTTTTTTTTTTTTTTTTTTTTTGAGGGGTGTGTAATCCCAAGCCAGGGGATCCCCAATGGGGGGGATCCCAAGCCAGGGGATCCCCAAACCGCAGAGCCCCCTCAGAAACCCCCAAATTCTCCTCCAGACCCGCCCCAGCTGTGACCCCCAGGCCTCGGGACCCCCTCGGGACCCCCTCTTGGTGCTCTGAGACCCCCAAAACAGCCCCAGGCCCCTCCAGGTCACCCCAGGCCCTGCCCCAGCCAGGACCCACCAAATCCCTGGGACCCTCCAAACGCCGGGGACCCCCCAAACCCCCGGGATCCCCTCACGATCCTCCCCAGGCTCCCCGGCCCTGCCCCAGCCAGGACCCCCCAAAGCCCCGCATCCCCTCACGACCCCCAGGCCCCTCCCAGCCCCCACAAATCCTCCAGCCACGCTCCCCTCACTCCCCTCGCTCCCCCAGACCTCCCCCAAACCCCCGAGTCCCCCGGACCTGTTCCAGCTGCCCTGGATTTGGGAGTGCCCAGAGGGATTTAGGGGGGTCCAGGAGAAATTTTGGAGGGGGTCTGGAGGGATTTGGGGGTGTCCAGGAGAAATCTGGGGCAGCCCAGGAGAGATTTGGAGGGTCCAGGAGAAATTTTGGGGGGCCCAGAAGAAATTCTGGGGAGCCCAGGGGAAATTTGGGGGGGGTCCAGGAGGAATCTGAGTGGGTCGAAAGGGATTTTAGGGGGGTCCAGGAGAGATTTGGAGGGTCCAGGAGAAGTTTTGGGGGGCCCAGCAGAAATTTGGGGGGCCCCAGAGAGACTTAGGAGCGCTCAGTGCAGAGGCAGCAGCTTTATTGTTCCAAAACAGGCAAATAAAACCAAATTTCGTCCAAAATTATTTAAAATTTTTGTTAAAATTAAAATTAAGGCAGTTCCAACTTTCCCCACCCCCACCCCTTCAGACACCCCAAAAATCCCCGCGGGGGTGGGGAGCCCCAAAATCATCACCAGAGGTAATGGGGGGACCCCAAAAATGATGGGGGAACCCCAAAACCCCCCCAGGCAATGGAGGGACCCCAAATTCTCCCCTATAAATAACGGGGGGACCCCAAAAATAAGCGGGGTCCCATCCCAAATTCAGTGCAGGCAATGGGGGGACCCCAAATTTAAAACCCCAGGGGAGTCTGTGGGCAATGAGGGGGGACCCCAAAATCAACAGGGGACCCTAAATTCTCATCCCAGGCAATTGGGGGACCCCAAATCTTCACTGCAAGCAATGGGGGGACCCCAAAGATGACAAAGGAACCCCCAAATCCCAGCTCCAGGCAATGGGGGGACCCCAAAGATGATGGGGGGATCCCCAAACCCCAACTCCAGGCAATGGGGGGGGACCCCAAAGGTAACAGGGACCCCCAAACCCTCACTCCAAGCAACAGGGGGGACCCCAGGACCTCAAAGCTCAGCCCAAGGGAGGCTGGGGGAAATGGGGGGACCCCAAAAATGACAAAGGGACCCCTAAACCTCATTCCAAGGGAGTCTGGGGACAATGGGGTGACCCCAAACACGACAAAGGGACCCCCAAACTCCACCTCCAGGCAATGGGGGCATCCCAAAGGTAACAGAGACCCCCAGAGCTCAGCCCAAGGTGAGCCCAGCCTCCCTGAGCTCAGCCCAAGGTGACCCCAGGCCCCCCAAAGCTCAGCCCAAGGTGACCTCAGCCCCCCAAAGCTCAGCCCAAGGTGACCCCAGGCCCCCAAAGCTCAGCCCAAGGTGAGCCCAGCCCCCCTGAGCTCAGCCCAAGGTGAGCCCAGCCCCCCTGAGCTCAGCCCAAGGTGACCCCAGCCCCCCTGAGCTCAGCCCAAGGTGAGCCCAGGCCCCCCAAAGCTCAGCCCAAGGTGAGCCCAGGCCCCCAGAGCTCAGCCCAAGGTGACCCCAGGCCCCAGGCCAAAACTCAGCCCAAGGTGACCCCAGGCCCCCAAAGCTCAGCCCAAGGTGAGCCCAGGCCCCCCAAAGCTCAGCCCAAGGTGAGCCCAGCCCCCCAAAGCTCAGCCCAAGGTGACCCCAGGCCCCCTGAGCTCAGCCCAAGGTGAGCCCAGCCCCCCAAAGCTCAGCCCAAGGTGAGCCCAGCCCCCCTGAGCTCAGCCCAAGGTGAGCCCAGGCCCCCAAAGCTCAGCCCAAGGTGAGCCCAGCCCCCAAAGCTGAGCTCAGCCCAAGGTGACCTCAGCCCCCTGAGCTCAGCCCAAGGTGAGCCCAGCCCCCTGAGCTCAGCCCAAGAGCCCACCCCAGGCCCCCTGAGCTCAGCCCCAAGGTGAGCCCAGCCCCCTGAGCTCAGCCCAAGGTGACCCCAGGCCCCTGAGCTCAGCCCCAGAGCCCAGGCCAGGCTCACCAGGCTCACTGGCAGCCCGTAGGCCACGGGGGCAGCCCCAATGAGCCATTTGAGTCTGGGGGCCTGGCGGGCCTGGGCCAGCTGCCCCAGCAGGGGGGTCCCCGGGCCCCCCCCCAGCCACCCCCGCAGCAGAGCCTGAGCCAGCCGGTCCAGGTCCCGGTCTGTGACGTCCCACAGGTTCCCCAAAACCAGGGGGCTGGAAAAAGGGGGGGGGACCCCAAAATGGGGCTGTGAGAAACCAGAGAGACACCAAATACAGAGAGAGACCCCAAATAGAGACCCCAAAATGGGGCTGTGAGAATCCAGAGAGACCCCAAATAGAGAGACCCCAAATACAGAGAGAGACCCCAAACAGAGACCCCAAAATGGGACTGTGAGAACTCAGAGAGACCCCAAATAGAGAGAGACCCCAGAGACCCCAAAATGGGGGTCTCAACATTTGATAGACCCCAAAAAGAGAGAGACCCCAAAATGAGGCTGTGAGAATCCAGGGAGACCCCAAATAGAGAGACCCCAGAGACCCCAAAATGGGGCTGTGAGAACCCACAGAGACCCCAAATAGAGACCCCGAATACAGAGAGACCCCAAAATGGGGCTGTGAGAATCCAGGCAGACCCCAGGGACTCCAGAGACCCCAAATACAGAGAGACCCCAAAATGGGGCTGTGAGTACAAGAAGACCCCCCAAAAGCAAAGAGACACACCAAAGTCCCAGAGCCCCCCAAAACTCCCCAAATCACCCCAGAACTCAGCACCCAGAGACCCCCAAAGCCCCCCCAAAACTCCAAAACCACCCCAGAATCAGCACCAGAAACCCCCAAAATCCCCAAATCCATCCAGAATTCGGCACCCAGAGCCCCCCCCAAAACTCCCCAGACCACCCCAGAACCATCCCCGGTGCCCCCCCAGCCCCCAGCCCGCACTCACCACCCCGCCAGGATGAATTTGAGGACGGGCCCGGTGGGTTCCAGCGCCCCCCGGGGGGCGAGGGCGGCGCTGGAGCAGCCGAAGAGCAGCGAGACGGAGCGGCAGCGCAGGCGGGGCAGGGCCAGCCCGTCCAGGAGCCGCGCCCCCGCCCCGTGCCCGGCGTAGCTGGAGGGAAAATAACAAATTACCCTAAAACTGAGCCTAAAACTGACCCTAAATCAGCCCTAAAACCGATCCCAAACCGGGCTGTGCCCGTCCAGGAGCCGCGCCCCCGCCCCGTGCCCGGTGTAGCTGCGGAGAGAACAGAATTACCCTAAAACTGAGCCTAAATCAGCCCTAAAACTGACCCTAAAACTGATTCTAAATCCAACCCCATAGCAGCCGTGCCAGGCTGGCCCCGTGCCCGACATAGCTGAGGGACAGATCCCAAATCTGATCCCAAAACCAGCTGGGAGCCCTCAAAAAAAAAACCCCACAAAAAAACCCCCAAATCTGACCCTAAAACCGACCCCAAACCAGCCTCAAATCCCCCCAAAATCCAACCCAAAATCCACCCTGAACCAGCCCAAATCCAGCCCCAAACCCGAGCCCAAAACACCCCAAACCCAATCCCAAATCCTCCCTGAATCAGCCCCAAATCCCCCCCAAATCCAACCCCAAATCTCCCCCAAATCAACCCCCAAATCAGCCCCAAACAGCCCCAAAAACTCAACCCCAAAAACTCAACCCCAAATCAGCCCCAAACCTGACCCAAATCAGCCCCAAATCCAACCCCAAATCCCCCCCAAATAAGCCCCAAACCTGACCCAAACAGCCCCAAAAACTCAACCCCAAATCCCTCCAAACCTGACCCAAATCCAACCCCAAACCTGACCCAAATCCAACCCCAAATCAGCCCCAAATCCAACCCCAAACCTGACCCAAATCCAACCCCAAATCAGCCCCAAATCCAACCCCAAATCCCCCAAATCCAACCCCAAATCCCCCCCAAATCCAACCCCAAATCAGCCCCAAATCCCCCAAATCCAACCCCAAATCAGCCCCAAATCCAAACCCAAATCCAACCCCAAATCAGCCCCAAATCCAACATCAAATCAGCCCCCCAAATCCAAGCCCAAATCAGCCCCAAATGCCCCCAAATCCAACCCCAAATCCCCCCAAATCCAACATCAAATCAGCCCCAAATCCCCCCCAAATCCAACCCCAAATCAGCCCCAAATCCCCCCCAAATCCAACCCCAAATCAGCCCCAAATCCAACCTCAAATCAGCCCCAAATCCAACCCCAAATCCCCCCCCCTCCCGGGGCTCTCTCACATGTAGAGGTCGCGCTCCCCCAGCGCCTCCTGCAGCTGCTGCGGCGTCGGGGCCGCGCCCGACACCCCCCGCCAGCCCGGCTCGCTGGGAATGGGGGGAAAAACGGGAAAAATGGGAAAATGGGAAATATGGGGAGAAGGAAAATGGGGGAAATGGGGCAGGATTTGGGGTCTTGGAGGGGATTTTTGGGGTCCCAGGGTGTTTTTGGGATCTCAGGAAGGTTTTTGGGTATCCCAGGGCCGTTTTTGGGGGTCCCAGGGCCGTTTTTGGTGATCCCAGGACAGTTCTTTGGGGTCCCAGGGCAGTTCTTTGCGGTCCCAGGGCAGGTTTCAGGGTCCCAGGGCAGGTTTTGGGGGTCCCAGGGCCGTTTTTGGGGGTCCCAGGGCAGTTTTTGGGGTGCCAGGTCAGGTTTTGGGTATCCCAGGGTGTTTTTTGGGGGTCCCAGGCAGGTTTTGGGGCGGCACCTCTGGAACCAGTCCCGGAATCGCTCCTCGGTGGCGCCCAGGTCGCGCTGCGGGTTCAGCACGTAGAACGCGCTGCGGGGGTTCACGCCCCGGCGCAGCACCCAGCCCGGACACTGCGGGGAGAGGGGGGAGAAACACCTGGGAATGGCAGCCAGGTGTGCCCAGGTGTGTGCCCAGGTGTGTGAGTGATGTGTGCCAGGTGTGTGAGTGATGTGTGCCAGGTGTGTGAGTGATGTGTGCCAGGTGTGCCCCGGCGCAGCACCCAGCCCAGACACTGCGGGAGAGAGGGAAACATCTGGGAATGGCAGCCAGGTGTATGCCCAGGTGTGTGCCTGTCCCCAGGTGTGCTGTACCTGTCCCCAGGTGTGCCGTACCTGCCCGTAGCTGAGCAGGAAGCGCAGCCCCGGCAGAGGTGTGTGTGCCTGTCTCAGGTGTGTGTACCTGTCCCCAGGTGTGTACCTGTCCCCAGGTGTGTGTCCCTGCCCCAGGTGTGCCGTACCTGCCCGTAGCTGAGCAGGAAGCGCAGCCCCGGCAGCCGCGTCACCGGAACGTTCCGCAGGGTCCCGCAGCTCTCCCAGGGCAGGCGCTGCAGGTGCTGGGACACGGACACCGACAGGTGAGACATGGACAGGTGAGACACGGACAGGGACAGGTGAGCCAGGGACAGGGACAGGTGAGACACACACAGGTGAGGGACAGGGACAGGTAAGACGGGGACAGGTGAGACACGGACGGGGACAGGTGAGCCAGGGACAGGTGAGGGACAGGGACAGGTGAGACAGGAGGAAGAGGAGGAGGAAGAGGAGGAGGAAGAAAAAAGAGGAGGAGGATGGAAAAGAAAGAAAAAGAAGGAAAAGGAAAGTGTGAGTAGGGAGAAGAGGAGGAAGAGGAAGAAAAAGGAGGAAGAAGAGGAGGAGGAAGAGGATAAGGAAGAAGAAGGAAAAGGAAAGTGCGAGTAGGGAGAAGAGGAGGAGGAGGAAAAGGAAAGGAGAGTGGGGAAAAGGAGGAAAAGGAAGTGTGGAGAAAAGGATGAGGATGGCGTGAGGAGGAGGACAAGGAGGAGGAAGGGAAGACGAGGAGGAAGGAGATGAAGATGAGGAAGACAGAATGGGGGAGGAAGAGGAGGAAAGAGAGGAAGTTGTGAGGAAAATGAGGGAAATGTGAGGAGGAAAACAAGGAAGATGAGGATGAAGTTAAGGACAAAGATGAGGATGAAGATGAGGACAGAGATGAGGATGGAGATGAGGAAGATAAAATGGGGGAGGAAGAGGAAGAAAGAGAGGAAATTGTGAGGAAAATGAGGAAGGTGTGAGGAGGAAAATGAGGAAGATGAGGACGAAATTAAGGACGAAGATGAGGATGGAGATGAGAATGAAGATGAGGATGAAGCTAGAGGAGCCGAGGAGGATGAGGAAGGTGAGGATGAGGATGAGGATGAGGAAGGGCAGCTCTCACCCTGTCCAGCAGCAGCAGCAGGGAGCCCTGGGTGCCCCCCGGGCCCGGCCGGCGCCGCTCCAGCGCCTCGGCCAGGAGCAGCTGCGCCCGCAGCGGCCGCGCCGGACACACGGACAGGGCCAGGGCACGGACATCGGCCGGAGCCAGCGCGGCCAGCAGGGCCTGGGGGGGAGAGAGAGAGGGGGGGATCAGAACCCCAAAACGGGGGATCAGAACCCCAAAAATCTTGGGATCAGAACCCTAAAATGTGGGGTTGGAACCCTAAAATCTGGGAGAGTGGCCGAGCTGGACATAGGGCCAAGGACCGGACATCGGCAGGAGCCAGCGCGGCCAGCAGGGCCTCGGGGGGGGAGAGAGGGATCAGAACCCTAAAATGGGGGATCAGGACCCTAAAATGGGGGATCAGAACTCCAAAAATCCTGGGATCAGAACCCCAAAATGGGGGATTGGAACCCCAAAAATCCTGGGATCAGAACCCTAAAATGTGGGGCTGAAACACAAAAAATCCTGGGAACAGAACCCTAAAATACGGGATTAGAACCCCAAAATGGGGGATTGGAACCCCAAATCCCTAAACTCAAACCCCAAACCCCAAATCCCCAACCCCAAACTCCAAACCACAACCCCAAACCCCAAATCCCAAACCCTCAAACCCCAAACCCCAAACCCCAAATCTCAAACCCCAAACCCCCCTGGTACCTGCAGCAGGGCGGGGCTGGGGCTGTCCCAGCCACACTCCTGCAGCTCCTGCAGCAGCTGGGACAGTTCCTGCTCATCCAGGGGGGCATTCCCGGGGTCCCGGGGCAGCAGCAACCCCCTCCAGCACCCCAAAACCTCCGAGTCCAGGCTCTGGATCAGGCTCTGGGCAGAGACACCCAATGGGAACGGGAGCCTGACCCCAAAAATGCTGGGAATGCCATGGGAAATCCCAAAAGGAGCCCCAAAAAGAAATCCCCAAAGGAATCCCAAAAGGAATCCCCCACAGGAATCTCCAAAAGCAATCCCCCAAAGGAATCCCCCAAAGATTTCCCCAATGGAAACCCAAAAGCAATCCCCAAAAGGAATCTCAAAAGGAATCCCAGGGAAAATCCCAAAAGGGATCCCAAAAGGAAACCCCAAAAGGATCCCCCAAAGGAATCCCCAAAAGAAATCCCCAAAAGAATCCCAAAAGGAATCCCAGGGAAACCCTACAGGGAATCAGGGAAATCCCACAGGAATCTCAAGGAAATCCTATAGGGAATCCCAGGGAAAAACCCACAGGAATCCCAGAGAAATCCCACAAGGAATCAGGGAAAATCCTGAAGGAATCCCAGGGAAAATCCCACAGGGATCCCATGGCAATCCCACAGGAATCTCAGGGAAATCCCACAGGAATCTCAGGAAAATCCAGCAGGAATCTCAGAAATCCCACAGAGAAATCCCACAGGGAATCCCAAGGAAATCCCACAGGAATCCCAGGGAAAATCCCACAGGGAATCAGGGAAAATCCCACAGGGAATCAGGGAAAATCCCACAGGGAATCAGGGAAAATCCCACAGGAATCTCAGGGAAAATCCCACAGGGAATCAGGGAAAATCCCACAGGAATCCCAGGGAAAATCCCACAGGGAATCAGGGAAAATCCCACAGGGAATCAGGGAAAATCCCACAGGAATCTCAGGGAAAATCCCACAGGGAATCAGGGAAAATCCCACAGGAATCCCAGGTGGGATTCCCAGGTCTCCCCAGGATATTTTTGGGGTGTTTCCCAGGTACCCCCAGGAGGTTTTGGGGTGTTTTTGGGGTCCCTGTCCCACCTGCATGCGCAGGTCCAGGCGGGATCTGCGCTCCCACCACTCCCGGCGCTCGGTGCAGGCGTTGGCCTCGCGCTGCTCCCGCTGGATCTGCTCAAACTCCTGCAGGATCCTGCTCAGGGGGGCCTGGGGGGGCAGTGGGATCAGGAATTCCAGCCCTGGAATGTGGGGTGACCCCTTTGCCCTGTTCCCAACCCCTGGGATTTGGGGTGACCCCACTGCTCCCGCTGGATCCGCTCGAATTCCCACAGAATCCCACTCAGTGAGGCCTGGGGGGGGCAATGGGATCAGGAATTCCAGCCCTGGGATTTGGGGTGACCCCTTTGCCCTGTTCCCAACCCCTGGAATTTGGGGTGACCCCTTTTCCCTGATCCCAACCCATGGAATTGCAGATGTCCCCCACCCCAGGGAGAGGAGGGAGAGGAGGGAGAGGAGGGAGAGGAGGGAGAGGAGGGAGAGGAGGGAGAGGAGGGAGAGGAGGGAGAGGAGGGAGAGGAGGGAGAGGAGGGAGAGGAGGGAGAGGAGGGAGAGGAGGGAGAGGAGGGAGCCAGGATCTCACCCCTGGAATGCTCAGTGCCCCCATCCCAGGAGGAAGATGAGGATGAAGAGGAGGAGAATGAAGACAAGGACAGGGATGAAGAGGATGAGAAGGAAGATGAGGATAGGGATGAGGGTGAGGATGGAGAGGAGGATGAAGAGGAGGACGATGATGAGGAGGAGGATGAGAAGGAAAATGAGGATAGAGATGAGGATGAAGAGAAGGATGAGGAGAAGGATGAGGATGAAGAGAAGGACAAGAAGGAAAATGAAGACAAGGACGATGATGAGGAGAAGATGAGGAGGATGAGGATGAAGACAAAGAGGAAGAAGATGAGGATGAAGAGGAGGATGAGGATGATAACGAGGATGACGACAAGGATGAAGAGGAGGAAGCGGAGGATGATAAAGAGAAGGATGATGAGGATGGGGATGAAGAGGAGGATGGGGATGATGAAGAGGAGGATGGGGATGATGCTGAGGAGGATGGGGATGATGCTGAGGAGGATGGGGATGCTGATGCTGAGGAGGATGAGGAGGAGGAAGGCCGGCGCTGACCTGCCCGTGGCCGGTGTGGATGCGCACGCTCAGCGGCTCCGCGCCGCGCTCCAGCCGCGTCAGCAGCAGCGCGTCCCCGGGGACAGCAGGGCTGGCACTGACCAGGGACAGCTGGCACACCGTGACACCTGGGGACACCCAATACATCCATCACCCCAAATCCCATCCATCACCCCAAATTATCACCCCAAATCCCATCCCAAACCATCCCTGCGTCCCCGGGGACAGCGGGGCCGGCACTGACCAGGGACAGCTGGCACACCGTGACACCTGGGGACACCCAATCATCACCCAAATCATCACCCCAAATCCATCACCCCAAATTATCATCCCAAATCCCATCCATCACCCCAAATTATCAACCCAAATTATCACCCCAAATCCCATCCCAAACACATCCATCACCCCAAATCCACCACCCCAAATTCCATCCATCGCCCCAAATTCCATCCCAAACCATGGTGACACCTGTGGGACACCCCAAACTCCATCACCCCAAATTCCATCTCAAACAGTCACACCTGTGGGACACCCCAAACTCCATCCCAAACTAAACTCCAACCATCCCTACTCCAAACTGAGAATCTGGGATTTTCCAATCCTTGGACTGGGAATTTGGGATTTCCCTCCCTGGGAATTTGGGATTTTCCACTCCCCAAACTGGGAATTTGGGATTTCCCTCCCTGTGAATTTGGGATTTCCCCCTCCCAAACTGTGAATTTGGGATTTCCCTCCCTGTGAATTTGGGATTTTCCCTCCCCAGCCTGTGAATTTGGGATTTCCCCCTCCCAGCCTGTGAATTTGGGATTTCCCTCCCTGTGAATTTGGGATTTTCCCCTCCCCAAACTGTGAATTTGGGATTTTCCCTGCCCAGCCCCAGCACTGACCGCTGGGAATCCTCTGGAGCTGCTCCCGGAATCGCTGGAGCTGCGCCGGGCCCAGCCCCGAGGGGCTGAACTGGAAAAGCTCCTGGAGCTGGGCCAGGTGGGACTGGGAGTCCTGGGAATCCTCCTGGGAATCCTCCTGGGAATTCTGGGAATTCTGGGGAGGGTCTCTCCTGCCCCCATCCCGCAGGGAGAGGCCCCGGAGCTGATCCGAGATGTCCCCGCCGATGTCACCCCCGATGTCCCCTCCTCCTGCTGCTGCTGCTTTCCTCTTCTTCCTGTGGGGGCACCCCAAAATCCCTTCAGGTGGGGCTGGGGAAGAGGGGGGGGGACTGGGGATTTGGGATGGAAACTTTGGGATTTGGGAACAGGGAATGTGGGGAGAAGGATTTAGGATGAGGATTTGAGAGCGTGGAATTGGGAGACAGGGATTTGGGGACAGGAATTTGGGATGGGGATTAGGGCAGAGAGGGGACAGCTGGGGACAGAGGGGACATTGTCAGAGAGGGGACAGCTGGGGACAGAGGGGACATGGGTCAGAGAGGGGACACCTGGGGACAGAGGGGACATGGGTCAGAGAGGGGACAGCCAGAGCAGCGCTGCCCGCAGCAGGGACAGCACCATGGCCAGAGAGGGGACAGCTGGGGACACAGGGGACATTGGTCAGAGAGGGGACATTGTCAGAGAGGGGACACCTGGGGACACAGGGGACATTGGTCAAAGAGGGGACACCTGGGGACACAGGGGACATGGTCAGAGAGGGGACACGGTCAGAGAGGGGACACCTCGGGAGAGAGGGGACACCCCAAATCCAACCCCAAATCCCCCCAAAATCCAGCCCCAAACCAGACCCCAAATCCCCCCCAAATCCAACTCCAAATCCAACCCCAAATCCCTCCAAAATCCAACCCCAACTCATCCCCAAATCCCAAAATCCAACCCCAAATCAGACCCAAATCCCTCCAAAATCCAACCCCAAATCCCAAAATCCAACCCCAAATACCCCCAAAATCCAGCCCTAACTCATCCCCAAATCCCAAAATCCAACCCCGAATCCCCCCCAAAATTCCCCAAATCCCAGCTGCTCACCGGGCTGGGGGGTGATTTGGGACCCCTCTGGATTTGGGGGATCCCCCTGGTCCTCAATTCCTGCAATTCCTGCAATTCCCTCTCTGGCCCCACCTGAAAAAGGAGGGGACAGTTTTAGGGTGAAAAAAAGCCAATTTTGGGGTCACCAAAGTTAAAAAAATCCCCCCCAAAATCTCACCTGGGGGCAGTGGGGGGAGCTCAAAGCTCATTTCTTCCTCCTCCTCCTCTTCCTCCTCCACAGCCCTCAGGGGGTCCCGCTCCTCAATCCCACAAAATTCCCAATTCTGCTTTTCCTCCAAAATCCCATTTTGGGGTGTCCCCCCCCTGTGTCCCCCAGCCCGGCGGGGGCCTCTGTTCTCCTTCTTCTCCAGGGATTTTTTGGGGTTTCCCTTTTCCTTCTTTTCTGAAGTTCTTATTTGGGAGATCCCTCTTTTTTCCAGATTTTCCATTTTGGAATTTTCCAGATTTTCCATTTTGGGGTTTCCTTTTTTCCTCACGTTTTCCATTTTGGGGTTTCTCCCTTTTTCCACATTTTCCACTTTGGCATTTCCCATTTCTTCCATTTTGGGATCTTCCCTTTTTTCCAGTTTTTTCATTTTGGGGTTTCCCATTTCTTCCACTTTGGGATTTTCCCTTTTTTCCACATTTTCCACTTTGGCATTTCCCATTTCTTCCATTTTGGGATATCCCCTTTTTTCCAGATTTTCAATTTTGCAGTTTCTCCTTTTTTCCACATTTTCCATTTTGGGATTTCCCATTTTTTCCATTTTTGGATTTCCCCTTTTTTGCAGTTTTTCCATTTTGGGATTTCTCACTTTTTCCATTTTGGGATTTCTCAGTTTTTCCACTTTGGGATTTCCCATTTCTTCCATTTCAGGATTTTCCATTTTTTCCACATTTTCTAGTTTGGGATTTCCCCTTTTTCCCATTTCTTCTATTTTGGATTTTCCCCTTTTCTCCCTCTTTTCCACAGCTGTTTTGGGAATACCATTTTCCTCCTTTCTCAGATTTTCCTCCTGTTTGCTCCCCATTTTTTCCCTCTTTTCCCTCTTTTTGGGGGTCCCTGGCTCCTTCCGGGGCCGCCCCCGTCGGGGCCGAGCCCCAAATCCCGGAGAATTCCCAGGGGATTTTTGGGCCTGAACCCTCCTGGCACTGGAATTTTTCCGGATGGTTTTGGGGGGATCCGGGGGAATTTGGGGCTCCTCGGGGTCACTGTCACTGAAAGTCACCTGGAAAAGGGGGTGAAAAGCCCAAAATTTTCATCCCAAAAATTTTTTTTCCTCACCTTCCTAAAGTTTTTCCACATGGAAATTTTCCCCCTAAAATTTTCCTTCCTCTCCCAAAATTTCCTCACCAAAAGTTTCCCCCACAAACTTTTTCTGCTCCCCCAAATTTTCCCTCCCCTCCAAACTTTTCTCTTTACCCCCAAACTCCCTTCCCAAATTTTCCCTCTCCCCCATTTTCCCCTCCAAAAGCTTTTCCCCCAAATTTTCCTTCCAACCTTTCCCCAAAACTTTTCCTCCCATCCCAATTTTTTTAGCCCCCCCCAAACTTTTCCTCCCCAAATTTCCCAACATTTCCCCTAAAAACTTTCCCTCCTCCCATTTCCTCCCCAAATTTCCCTTCCCAGACTTTTTCTCCCACATTTCCCTCCCTGATTCCTTTTCCCAAAATTCCCCCCCAACTTTCCCTCCCACTAAGTTTTCAATCCCCCCAAACTTTCTCTTCCCAAATTTCCCTTCCCAAACTTTCCCACCCCAAATTTCCATCCCCAAACTTCTCCTCCACAAATTTCCCCTCCCAAATTTCCCTCCTCCTGATTTCCCCCATAGCTTTGCCCCTCAAATTTCCATTCCAAATCTCCTCCCTTCACCTTCCCCCAAACCCCATCCCCAGCTTTGCCCCCAAACTTCCCCATCCCCAAAATTCCATTCCCAAACTTCCCTCCCCAACCTTCCCCCTCTCAAAGCTTTGCCCCCCCAAATTTCCATTCCCAAACTCCACCCCCACCAAATTTTCCCTCCTCCCGATTTCCTCCCCAAATTTCTATCCCTAATTTCCCTTCCCAAACTTTCCCCCCACCTCATTTCCATCCCAAATTTCCCTCCCCAAACTCACCCTGATGCGGGACTTGACCCTCGCTGGGATTTTGGGGGCCCTGCCGCCCCCGGGGGGGGAGGGCTCCTCGCTGAAGATGGTGAAGGGAGTCTTGGGCAGTGTTTTTTGGGGTGCCCCCAATTTGGGGTGGGGGGTACAGGGCCCCCCAGGCCGCAGGACAATGGGGGGCACATCGAGGTCTGAGTCCCCCAGGGTGAAAACATCCCCAAATTTGGGGGGCTTCACTTTTGGGGTCTTGGCCGCTTTGGCTCTGGGGGCTTTTTGGGGGGCGGTTTTGGGGGGTGGTTTGGGGGTTTTTGGGGGTTTTGGGGTGGGGGGGGGGACGGGGGGTCCAGGCCTGGGCCAGGACATCATCCATGGAGCGGCCCAGGGCCGTGGCCACTCGGCTGAGGGTGGCCACAGCCTTGGCCAGCCGCAGAGTGGCCACGGCCACCCCCGGGCCGGCCACGGGGGGGCTTTGGGAGCCCAGCAGGGTCAGCCCCAGTTCCAGCTCCTCACCCCAACTGGGATGGGACTGGCAGGGACTGGACAGGCTCTGCAGGCCAGGGCGGAGTAGCCAGCGGGCCTGGGGGGGATGGGTCCCTGTCCCCAGGAATGTCCCTGTCCCCAAGGGTGTCCCCATTCCCAGAGGGGTCTCTGGCCCTGCAGGGGTCCCACAGGTCTCTGTCCCCAAGGGTGTCCCCATTCCCAGGAATTTCCCCGTTCCCAGAGGGATCTGGCACTTTCCTGTCCCCAAGGGTGTCCCTGGTCCTAGAGGGGTCCCCGATGGTGTCCCCATTCCCAGAATTGTCCTGCAAGTTTCTGTCCCTGTCCTTGATGGTGTCCCTGTCCCCAGGAATGTCCCCATTTCCAGAGGAGTTCTGCAGGTTCCTGTCCCTAATGATGTCCTTGGTCCTAGAGCAGTCCCCGTTCCCAGAGTTGTCCCCAATTCCAGAACTGTCCTGCAGATTCCTGTCCCCAAGGATGTCCCTGTCCCTGATGGTGTCCCTGGCCCTAGAGGGATCCCTGTTCTCAGGAATGTCCCTAGCTCCAGAATTATCCTGCAGGTTTCTGTCCCTGTCCCTGCTGGTGTCCCTGTCCCTGCTGGTGCCCCCATTCCCAGGAATGTCCCCATTTCCAGAGGAGTTCTGCAGATTCCTGTCCCTGATGGTGTCCCCGGTCCTAGAGGGGTCCCTGTTCTCAGAACTGTCCTGCAGATTCTTGTCCCCAAGGATGTCTCTGTCCCTGTTCTCAGGAATGTCCCCAATCCCAGAATTATCCTCCACATTCCTGTCCCTGTCCCCATTCCCAGCAACACCCCCAACCCCAGATTCACCCCCATTCTCCCCCCGCCCCCTGCCCACCCCCAGCTCCCTGCCCCACCCCTCCCTGGCCCGCCGGGCTCGGGCCAGCACCGCCCGCAGCAGCGCCAGCCCCGGGGCCACCTCCCCCGCGGCGAGCCAGCCCCGCGCCTGGGCCAGCAGCCAGCGCAGCCCCAGCGCCAGCAGCGCGGGGTCGCGGCAGAAGGGACAGGGACACCCTGGGAATGGCTCAGGAATTGCAGAGTTCTCCTGCGGGCGGGTCTGAGCTCGGGAAGCCGTGAGAGCGCCCGGCGGCTCCGGGAGCGCGGGCGGGGCCAGCGCGGGCAGGGCCGCGCCCCTGGGAACCCCGCCGGGGCCAGGGCCGGGCTGGGCTCGGGCTCGGGGGTCTCCTCCGGGCCGGGTGACCCTTGTGCAGCCGGATCCGGGCTCGGGGCGCGGGGTCCCGCAGCGCTTTGGGGTCTGCAATGGGAATTCGGGGAGAGCTGATTTGGAATCGTGCGGGAAATGGTTCCGGTGGGGATTGGGGCAGAGTTTGGGATTTGGGAATGATTCCAGTGGGAATTTGGGAGTGATTCCAATGGGAATTCAGGCACAATTTGGCATTTCTAAATGATTTCCAGCACCCAGAGGGTTTGGGGTCTGCAATGGGAACTGGGGCAGAGTTTGGGATTTGGGAATGGTTCCTGGAGGTGGGACTGGCTCAGCTCCAGCTCCCCCTGCTGCAGCTCCAGCTGGGACTGCAGCACCAGGAACCACGAGCACCTGCGGGGAAAACGGCAAGGAAAAATTGACCCCAGTCCCATTCCCAGTGACCCCAGTCCCATTCCCAGTGACCCCAATGACCCCAGTCCCATTCCCAGTGATCCCAATGACCCCAGTCCCATTCCCAGTGATCCCAGTACTGACCAGCGGGTGGCCTGCAAGTATCCGGCCAGGCTCAGTCCCTTGATCCTGATCCCAGTGACTCCAGTCCCATTCCCAGTGACCCCACTGACCCCAATCCCATTCCCAGTGACCCCAGTGACCCCATTCCCAGTGACCCCAACCCCAGTGACCCCAGTACTGACCAGCGGGCGGCCTGCAGGTGTCCGGCCAGGCTCAGTCCCTCGCTGCACAAGGCCCTGGCCCTGCACAGCACCTCGCAGTGCCCCAGCAGCGTCACCAGGCGCCGGCAGCAGCTCAGGGTGTCCCCCAGCACCTGCCACTTGTGCACCAGTGCCAGCCCTGGGGACACAACGGGGCACTGCAACGCTGGCAACACTGGCAACACTGGGATGGGGCACTGGGAACACTGGGACGGGGAGGGACAGGGGATGTGGGACAGGGGGGTTCCCAGGGGGGTGGAGCCATCCCTCAGGCTCCCCAATCTTCCCATAAAGCTCAGTTCATTCCAAGAGACCCCAATCCCACCCCAGGAACCCCAATCCCACCCCACTGACCCCAATCCCACCCCAGGAACCCCAATCCCACCCCACTGACCCCAGCCCCATCCCACTGACCCCAGTCCCACCCCACTGACCCCAGCCCCACCCCAGGAACCCCAATCCCACCCCAGGAACCCCAATCCCACCCCACTGACCCCAGTCCCACCCCACTGACCCCATTTCCCCCCCATCCCCCCCGTCCCTGACCTGCTCCTCGCCCTGCAGGCTCCGTGAGGCTCCCAGGACGTCGCTGCCCATCCCTAAACTTCATCTTCCTCATCCCCAAAACCCCTCCCTCCTCCTCCTCATCCCTAAATTCCCTCCTTTCTCTTCCTCCTCCTCCTCCTCATCCCCCAAACCCCTCATTCCTTTTCCTCTCCATCCCCAAATTCCCTCCCTCTTCCTCCTCACCCCTAAACTTCCTCCTCCTCTTCCTCCCCAGTCCCTCCCCATTCCCATTTTTGGGAGTTCTGGGCCCTGGTTCTGGTTCTGACCCTGCTGCTGGATCCTCTCCCTCAGTGCCTCCTGCAGCTGGGCCGGGGGCAGCTCCAGGAACGTGGCCACCAACTGCAGCCCCTGGGCCTGTGCCAGGTACCAGCTCCTGGTGGCCCTCTGGGCTCGGGGGTCACCCAGGGCCTGCAGCAGCAGGGCCACGCCCTGGTCCACCTGGGAAAATGGGGAAAAAAATGGGAAAAATGGATTCAGGATCACAATCCTGCCCATCCCAACCCCATCATCCCAGTCCTTTTAATGCAATGCCATAAATCCAGTTCTTTTATCTCAACCCCATCCCAGCAGCAGGGACATGCCCTGATCCACCTGGGAAAAGGGGAAAAAAATGGGGAAAAATGGGGAGGGAAAATGGGGGTGAAAAATGGGGGAAAAACTGGAGGGGCAAAAAGGGGAGGGGCAAAAAGGGGAGAGGCAAAGGAATAAAAAAAGGGGAAAATGGGAAAAAGTAGGGAAAAAAATGGAAAAAAAAAAAAAGGAAAAAAAGGAAAAAAAGGGGAAAAAGGGGGAAAAAGGGGGAAAAAGGGGGAAAAGGGGAAAAAAGGGGAAAAAGGGAAAAAGGGAAAAAAAAAAAAGGGAAAAAAGGGAAAAATAAGGGAAAAAAAGGGGAAAAAAGGGGAAAAAAAGGGGGGAAAGGGAAAAATGGGAGGAAAAAGGGAAAAAAAGGGAAAAAATGGGAAAAAATGGGAAAAAATGGGAAAAAATGGGGAAAAAATGGGGAAAAAATGGGAAAAATGGGAAAAAAAAGGGAAAAAAAGGGAAAAAAATGGGAAAAAAATTTCAGAATCCCATCCCAACCCCCCACTGCCTCTATTCCACACCCCCAGCCCAGTCCCTGCTGGGTTGTTTGTGGAGTTTTTGCCTGGTTCTGGAGGCAGCAGAGCTCCGAGCGCAGCAGCAGCCGCCGGTGGCGCAGCAGCAGCTGCGAGTCCTCGGAGCCCCCGGCCTGGCCCTGCCCCTGCCCCTGCTCCAGGCACTGCTCCAGCTCCTGCAGGAACTCCTGGCCCAGGATTTATTTAGGATTTCCCTGGATTTATCTGGGATTTACCTGGGCCTGGGAAGGACATTCCCAGGATTTGGGATTTCCCTCAATTTATTCAGGATTCCCCTGGATTTATTCAGGATTTCTCTGGATTTATTCAGGATTTATTTGGGATTTACCTGGGCCTGGGCAGGACAGCCCAGCTGCAGTAGAAGCTGGCAGAGCAGGCTCTGGATTTTTTTGGGATTTATTTGGGATTTATTTGGGATTTACCTGGGCCTGGGCAGGACAGCCCAGCTGCAGTAGAAGCTGGCAGAGCAGGCTCTGGATTTATTTGGGATTTATTTGGGATTTATTTGGGATTTACCTGGGCCTGGGCAGGACAGCCCAGCTGCAGTAGAAGCTGGCAGAGCAGGCTCAGGGCGTTGGCTGCTCCCAGAGGATCCTGGAGCCGCTGGCACAGGGCCCGGAGCAGCAGGAGGCTCTGCAGGGCCTGGATGGGCTGGGGGGGAAATCCTGGGATCAACCCCAAAACTGTCCTGGGATCAACCCCAGAACCAGCCTGGGATCAACCCCAAAACTGTCCTGGGATCAATCCAAAACCATCCTGGGATCAACCCCAAAACTGTCCTGGGATCAACCCCAGAACCAGCCTGGGATCGACCCCAGAACCAGCCTGGGATCGACCCCAGAACCAGCCTGGGATCGACCCCAGAACCAGCCTGGGATCAACCCCAGAACCAGCCTGGGATCGACCCCAGAACCAGCCTGGGATCGACCCCAGAACCAGCCTGGGATCGACCCCAGAACCAGCCTGGGATCGACCCCAGGACCAGCCTGGGATCAACCCCAGAACCAGCCTGGGATCAACCCCAAAACCATTCCAGGGCATCCCAGCAATCCTGGCAAAACCTCCCCCTCCTCATCCCCAAACTCTCTTCCTTCCTCCTCTTCCTCATCTCTTCTCTTCATTCTCATCATCTCCCTCTTCTTCTTCATCCCAAATTCCTTACCTCTTCCTCTTCATCATCCCCAGCTTTTTCCCTCTTCCTCCTTATCCCAAATTCCCTCCTTTTTGTCATCCCAAACTCCCTCTTCCTTCCAAACTCTCCTTCCTCCTCTTCATCCCAAATTCTCTCCTCCTCTTCATCCCAAACTCCCTCCCCTTCATCCTCTCCATGCCAAATTCCCTCCTTTTCCTTGTCTCAAATTCCCTCCCTCCTCTTCCTCATCCCAAATTCTCTCCCTGTTCCTCTTCATCCCACAACTCTCTCCTTCCTTCTCTTCATCCCAAATTCCCTCTCCTCATCCCAAATTCCCTCTTCCTCTTAATCCCAAACTCTCTCCTGCCTCTTCATCCCAAATTCCCTCCCCTTTTTCTCATCCCAAATTCCCTCCCTCTTTCTCATCCCAAAACTCTTTTCTTCCTCCTCTTCATCCCAAATTCCCTCTTCTTTATCCCAAATTCCCTCTTCCTCTTCATCCCAAATTCCCTCCCCTTTTTCTCATCCCAAAACTCTTTTCTTCCTCCTCTTCATCCCAAATTCCCTCTTCCTCATCCCAAATTCCCTCTTCTTCATCCCAAACTCCTTCTTCCTCTTCATCCCAAATTCCCTTCTTTCCTTCCTCCCAAACCCCCTCACCCCTCCCCAGCCCCCCAGGGCTTTGGGAATTTTGGGAATTTTGGGAATTGGGGCTGACCTTGTCCTGGAGGCGGTAGAGGGAGCCCAGGAGCTGCAGGGAGCTCAGGGTCTGCTCGGGGCTGCGCACTTTGGGAATTCCAGGATTTTCCAGCAGCTGCTTCCACAGGGAAAAGGCTTCATCCAGGGGTTTGGAGAGAGCTGCAGGGATCCCAAAAAAAAAAGAAAACCAACCAATAAAAAGCTGTTCCCAAAGTGGGATCATCCTGGAAAAGTCATTCCCTGCCCTGCCAGGGGTTTGTGATTCCCAGAAAAATCTCCTTGTTGGTTCTGGAAAAGCTGTTCCTGATCTTCCAGCATCCCAAAAAAATCCCCTCCCAACCTTCCAGGATCCCAAAAATCCCTTTCCTGACCTGTCAGGATCCCAAAAAAACTCTTCCTACCTTCTAGGATCCCAAAAAAGCTCTTCCCAAAAAAAGCCTCCTTCCCAACCCCTTCAGGACCCCAAAAATGCCATTCCTGCTCCTCCAGGTTACCCAGTGATCCCAAAAACCCCCTTGGTGATCCCAAAAATCCCCTTCCCACCCCTCCAGGATCCCCAAAATTCTCCTTCCCGCCCTTCCAGTGATCCCAAAATTCCCCTTCCTGTCCCTCCAGGATCCCCAGTGATCCCAAAAACCCCCTCAGTGATCCCAAAATTCCCCTTCCCCCCCATGTCTCACCACGCTCGGAGCCCAGGCTGCAGCTGATCCCATCCCAGGGCTGTGGCTGCTCCCCCTCGGCCTCGGGGGGCTCGGGGGGCTCAGGGGGCTCCTGGCCCCGGCCCTGGAGCCGCCCCCGCCGCTCCCGAGCCACGCTCTGGGGAGGGAAACACATGGCCAGGGACTGGGAATGCCAGGATTCACCCAAATCCCCAAAATCATGGGATAAATCACACCCTAGGATGGGTTTGGGGCACCAAGGGAAGTCCAGGATTCACCCAAATCCCCAAAATCCCAAAGAAATGGCACCCTAGGATGGGTTTGGGGCACCAAGGATTCCCCAAAATCCCAGGAAAATCATCCCCAGGAAGGGTTTGGGGCACCAAGGGAAGTCCAGGATTCACCAAAATCCCCAAAATCCCAAAGAAATTGCACCCTAGGATGGGTTTGGGGCACCAAGGGAAGTCCAGGATTCAGCAAAATCCCAGGAAGATCAACCTGGGAAATCTGGGTGAGCCAAAAATCCCAGGAAAATCCCTCCTGGGAAGGGTTTGGGGCACCAAGGGAAGTCCAGGATTCCCTAAAATCCCAGGAAAATCAGCCTGGGAAATCTGGGTGAGTGAAAATCCCGGGAAAATCTCACCCCACAAAGGGTTTGGGATGTGCTGGGAAATTCAGGATTGCCCAAATCCCAAAAATCCTGGGAAAATTGCACCTTAGGATGGGTTTGGGGCACCAAGGATTCCCCAAAATCCCAGGAAAATCATCCCCAGGAAGGGTTTGGGGCACCAAGGGAAGTCCAGGATTCCCCAAAATTCCCAAAATCCCAAAGAAATCACACCCTAGGATGGGTTTGGGGCACGCAAGGAATTCCAGGATTATCCCAGAATCCTGGGAAAATCACCCTGGGAAATCTGGGTGAGCCAAAATCCCAAAAATTCCAGGAAAATCTTCCCCCAGGAAGGGTTTGAGGACCTCAGTGGGTTTGGGACACCCAGGGAACTCCAGGATTTTCCCAAAATCCAGGGAAAAATCATCCCCACAAAGGGTATGGGACACCCAGGGAATTCCAAGATCCCCAAAATCCCAGGAAAATCACCCTGGGAAATCCGGGTGTCCCAAAAATCCTGGGAAAATCTCCTCCAGGAAGGGTTTGGGGCATGCAGGGAACCCCAGGATTTTCCACAACCCCCCCAAATCCCAGGAAAAGCCCCCCCACCTTTTCCAGGAGTGCCTCCAGGGTGCAGATGTGCAGCCAGAGCAGGGCCTGGGCGTGCTCATCCAGCAGCTGAGCCTGGAGCTGGGAATTCCAGAGTTGGGAATTCTGGGCCAGAGACTCCAGCAGCCTCAGGGACTCCTGGATGGCGTCCAGGGCAGAGCTGTGGGGACAGGGATCCCCAAAATCCCAGGATTTGAGTCCCAAATCCCAGGAATGGGATGGGGGATTGGATGGGGGAATTGGGATAAAGGGAATGGGATCAGGGGATGGAATGGGGGAAATGGGAGGGGAGGAATGGGAGATTTGGGATAAGGGGATTGGGATGGGGGAATGGGATTTGGGACTGGGATCAGGATTGGGATGTGGAGATAGAAGGGAATGGAATGACAGACTGGGATGGGATAGGAATGGAGGAACGGGATTAGGTTTGGGATCAGGACTGGGATTGAGAAATGGGATCAGGAATGGGATGGGAACAGGATCAGGATTGGGATCAGAACTGGGACAGAATGGAATAGGATCAGGACTGGGATGGGGGAACGGGATCAGGACTGGGATGGGGGATTGGGATGGGATCAGGACTGGGATCAGAACTGGGATGGGATGGAGAACTGGGGGAATGGGCTGGGAAGGCAGCACAGCACCCACCAGTCGGTGTGGGGGGCGAAGCTGTGGCTGCAGAGCAGCTGTGCCAGCTCCAGCAGCGCCACCGCCCTGGCCAGGCTGTGCCCGGGCTCCGCCAGGCCGGGGGGGTCCCCGGTTCCCGGGGGGTCCCCCAGGGCCAGCAGGTCACACAGCACGTTGTAGCGCTCGGCGGCCGTGGCGCCCCGCAGGGATTTGTAGGCCTGCAGCTCTGCCAGCAGCAGGGACACCAGCGCCTCCCCGGGCAGGGACGGGGGCTGCCAGGGGCACTGGGACTGCAGCGCGTCCCGCAGAGTCCTGGGACAGGGACTGGGGTCAGGGAAACGGGGTCTGCAGGGGGAGGGGGTGGGAGGGGGCTCCAATCCCACTGCACCTTCCCCTGTCCCGGGGGGCTCCTGATTCCCCCATCCCATCCATCCCATGGAGCTCACCCCATCCCATCCCATGGATCCCACCCCATCCCATGGATCCCAACCCATCCCATAGATCCCAACCCACCCCATCCCATGGATCCCACCCCACCCCATCCCATGGATCCCAACCCATCCCATGGATCCCAACCCATCCCATGGATCCCATCCCATGGATCCCATCCCATGGATCCCATCCCATCCCTCCTACCCCAATCCCTGCCACCCCACTCCCTCATCCCAATCCCTCCCATCCTACTCCAATCCCTCCATGCCATCCCAACCCTCCCCTCCAAATTCTCAATCTCCCAGTTCCCCCATTCCAATCCTCCCTCACAATCCCCCATCCCATTCCCTGATCCAATCCCCCCATGCCAATCCCAAATTCCCAAATCCCCATCCCCTCACCACAGCCGCAGCTCCTCCTCTCCCTGTTTGGCCGCCTCCATCTTGATCCTGGCCCAGAGCGCCACGGGCTCGGCCACCAGGGGGCTGGGGTGGCCCAGGACGGGCTGGGAGTGTGGCCCTGGCACCTGGGGACAGTGGGAATGTGTCCCTGATACCTGGGAATATGTCCCCAATCCCTGGGAATGTGTCCCCAGTCCCTGGGAACATTGGGAATGTCCCCAGTCCCAGCAGTGTGTCCCCAGTCCCCAGGAGTGTGTCCTCAGTACCTGGTGTCCCCAGCAGTGTCCCCAGTACCTGGTGTCCCCAGCCCCACCAGCATGTCCCCAATCCCCAGCAGTGTCCCCAGTACCTGGTGTCCCCAGCAGTGTGTCCCCAGTCCCAGCAGTGTCCCCAGTACCTGGTGTCCCCAGCAGAGTGGCCCCAGGGCCAGCAGCCACTGCCCCACGGCGTCCATGGCTCTCTTGTGCTGGCCCCGGCAGCGCCAGCTCTCCACCTGCAGCCGGAAACACCTGTGCAGCTGTGGGGAGAGGGGCATCAGCCCAGTGTGACCAGTATGGCCCAGTATGGCCAGGGATCCCAGTATGGCCAGGGACAGCTTAGCCCAGTGTGCCCAGTATGGCCCAGTATGGCCAGGGACAGCTCAGCCCAGTGTGCCCAGTGTGGCCCAGTATGGCCCAGTATGGCCAGGGATCCCAGTATGGCCAGGGACAGCTTAGCCCAGTGTGCCCAGTGTGCCCAGTATGGCCCAGTATGGCCAGGGATCCCAGTATGGCCAGGGACAGCTTAGCCCAGTGTGCCCAGTGTGCCCAGTATGGCCAGGGATCCCAGTATGGCCAGGGACAGCTCAGCCCAGTGTGACCAGCATGGCCCAGTATGGCCAGGGATCCCAGTATGGCCAGGGATCCCAGTATGGCCAGGGACAGCTCAGCCCAGTGTGCCCAGTATGGCCCAGTATGGCCAGGGACAGCTCAGCCCAGTGTGACCAGCATGGCCCAGGACAGCTCAGCCCAGTGTGCCCAGTATGGCCAGGGACAGCCCGTCCCAGTGATCCCAGTATCCCCAGGCATCCCCAATATGCCCTGTACTCCGAGTATCCCATCCCAGTACCGCCAGTGTCCCATCCCAGTGTCCCCAGTACCCCATCATCCCATCCCAGTATCCCCAGTGCCCCCAGTACCCCCATCCCAGTGCCCCCAGTGCCCCCCATGCCCCACCCCAGTGCCCCCAGTACCCTGTCTGTGGTCACTCCAGGCCAGCCATAGCCATGTCTGGCCAGCACTGCCCAGCACAGGGGCTCGCACACGGCTCCGGCCGCCTCCGGAACGTTCCGGCTCGGGAGGGACAGAGTGACCAATGGGCCAGGGAGGGACAGAGTGACCAATGGGCCAGGGAGGGGCAGAGTGACCGACGGGACAGGGAGGGGACACTGAGTGACTGCTCCTCATCCAGGGCCGATCCCGACCCCCCTGACACAGAGTGACCCCCAGGACACTGGAATGGGGACACAGAGTGACCCCCAGGACATGGAGTGACCCCCCCCAGGACAGAGAATGATCCCCAGGACTGGGATGGGGACACAGAGCCCTGGGGTGGCACTGACCACTGGGGATGGGGACAGGAGGTGGCACTGACCACTGGCAATGGGGACACAGAGCCCTGAGGTGGCACTGACTCAAGGACACTGGGGACAGGGACAGGGGGTGGCACTGGGGATGGGGACACTGGGGATGGGGAGAAGGGGTGGCATTGACCCCTGAGGACACTGGGGATGGGGACAGGGGGTGGCACTGACCGGTGACATCGAGGAATTTGCCCCTCTCGGCCTCGGGCAGCCCCTCCAGCCCCTCCAGCATCCAGGTGATGCTCTGGACACAGCTCGTGGTCACCTGTCCCAGCTCCGGCCACTCCGAGGGCTGTGGGGACACCAGAGCCTCAGGGGACACTGCAGGACCCCCCCAGCCCCAAATTCCAACCACACATCCCATGGGAGAAGCTTCCAGAGTGGCTCCAGCCCCAAATTCCAACCCACATCCCATGGGAGAAGCTTCCAGAACCCCCTCAGGGCACCTCAGCCCCCAATTCCAGCCCCACATCCCTTGGGAGAGGCTCCCAGAGTGGCTCCAATCCCAAATTCCAGCCCCAAATCCAACGGGAGAAGCTTCCAGTACCCCTAGTACCTTTTCAGGGCACCTCAATCCCCAAATTCCAACCCTACATCCAACAGGAAAAGCTCCCAGAACAGCTCCATCCCCAAATTCTAACCCCAAATCCCATGGGAGAGGCTCCCAGAGTGGCTCCAATCCCAAATTCCAGCCCCAAATCCCATGGGAAAGGCTCCCAGAGTGACCCCATCCCCAAATTCCAACCCCACATCCAACAGGAGAAGCTTCCAGAACCCCCTCAGAGCACCTTTGTCCCCAAATTCCAACCCCAGATCCCACAGCAGAGACTCCCAGAGTGGCTCCAACCCCAAATTCCAACCCCACATCCAACTGGAAACACTTCTAGAACCCCCTCAGGGCACCTCAACCCCAAAATTCCAACCCCACATCCCATGGGAGAGGCTCCCAGCCCCCCAAAGGATAAGGATCCATCCCCTGGGATACCTGGGAACGTTGGAATATCTCATGGATGGCATTGGAGAAGAGCTGGAGGCTGTGGAACAGCAGCTGCTTCACCATCACCTGCTCCCTGACAGAGTCAGGAGGGACCTGGGAGTGGGAAAAACGGGATTTGGGAATTCTGGGGGTGGGAATGGAGTCAGGGAATGGGGAAAATGGGATTTGGGAATGCTGGGGAGGAGGTGGGAATGGGGGAAATGGGATTTGGGAATGCTGGGGTAGAGCTGGGAATGAGAAAAATGGGATTTGGGAGTCCAAGGAGCTTCTGCTGAGATGGAAATGGATCTGGGGAAAGGGAAAAGTGGGATTTGGGACTGCACAAACTCCAGCAGCTGCTGCTGATGGACCTGGGAATGGGAAAACTGAGATTTAGGAATTCAGGAGCACCAGGAGCTGCTGGGGATGGACCTGGAAAGGAGAAAAGTGGGATTTGGGGTCCAGGAGAGAAGAAAATTGGGATTTGGGGTTGAGAAAAGCAGGAAAGGGGAAAAGCAAGATTTGGGGTCCAGGAAAGGAGGAAAAGTGGGATTTGGAGTCCAGGAAGGGCAAGAAAAGGGAAAAGTGGGATTTGGGGTCCAGGAGCTCCAGGAGCTGCTGCTGGGATGAAGAAAAGGGGGATTTGGAGTCCAAAAAGGGCAGGAAAAGGGAAAAGTGGGATTTGGAGTCCAGGAAGGCAGGAAAAGTGGGATTTGGGGTGCAGGAAGGGCAGGAAAAGTGGGATTTGTGGTGCAGGAGCTGCTGCTGAGATGGAGAAAAGTGGGATTTGGGACTCCCTAACTCCAGGAGCTGCTGCCAGGGCTGGGACCAGCCCAGAGTGACCTTGAGGGATATTCCAGGGAATGCTGATCCCCACATCCCTGCTCTTCATCCTCCTCCTCCTCACCTGGGCCAGCAGCCGCCGCAGCCCTCGCCCGTGGCCCAGGCAGAAGCCACAGAGCCCGGGCAGCTCCTGGGGGCCGAGGGGCAGCTCCCTGCTCCTCCTGAGCACCTCCCCGAGCTGGGCCAGCACCAACTGGGAACATTCCAGCAGCACCTGCAGGATCCTGCTGGAACATTCCGCCCCAGCGCCGCTCCCGCCCGGCGCAGCGCCGGACCCACGGCCTGGACACCGGCCGTGCCTTTGGCCAGAGCACGGCTCAGCTGGACACCGGCCTCCAGCAGCTCCAGAGGGGCTCCCAGAGAATCCTCAGCTCCTGACAGAAACCCCCTGGAATCCTGCAGGGCCTCCAGAGCCTCGCGGTGGCGCCGGGCTTTGCAGAGGTGGCGGCAGCGCTCCAGGGTGAGCTCCAGGTGGCACAGGCAGCTCTGGAGGGGGTGAGGATGAGGAGTTTCATCCCTCAGAGTGTCCAGCAGCAACTCCCCGAGCTGCCTGGCCAGGAAGAGCGGGCAGGGAGCCCTCTCAGCTTCATAGAGAGCAGCAGCAGCCGCAGCGTTGTGGGCAGTGTGCGAGGTGAAGAAGGGAGGCTGGAAGGATTCCCGGCGCTCCCCATCCCCAAGTTCCAGCAGCAGCAGGAAGCGCAGGGCACGGATCCTGGCAGTCAGCACCGCCCTGCCCTCCTCCCTGGGCCTCTCAGGCCCGGCCAGAGCTGCTGCAGCTCTCCAGAGCACGCTGAAGCTGCTGCGGGCGATGGTGGCCCACTCGCTGTCCTGGTGGTCGCGCCGCAGCCGCGCCCGCAGCAGCTCGGCCACGGCCCAGGTGTGCGGCCCCGCCCAGCCCGCGGCGTTGCGCAGCACGTGGAACAGGATTTTCTCCAGGTACAGCTCAGGGGGTGAGGGCACCAGGCTCAGGTAGGTCTGGGTGGCCTCCTGAGCCAGGGCTAGCAGCTGGGCGCCGTGGGCTAGCAGCCCGCCGGGCTGGGCCAGCTGCTGCACGCAGGAGCGCAGGGCGCGGTCGCACAGCTGGATGCGGCGGGAGGGCGGGGCCGAGCGGCTCCGGAGGCTCTCCTGGGGAAAAGAGGGATTGGGGTGAGAGCAGATCCTCTCAAGGGGCATTTCCTGGGGAAAAGAGGGATTGGGGTGAGAGCAGATCCTCTCAAGGGGCATTTCCTGGGGAAAAGAGGGATTGGGATGAGAGCAGATCCTCTCAAGGGGCATTTCCTGGGGAAAAGAGGGATTGGGGTGAGAGCAGATCCTCTCAAGGGGCATTTCCTGGTAAAAGAGGGATTTAGGATCAAAGCAGAACCTCTCAAGAGTTATTTCCTGGGGAAAAGAGGGATTGGGATGAGAGCAGATCCTCTCAAGGGGCATTTCCTGGGGAAAAGAGGGATTGGGGTGAGAGCAGATCCTCTCAAGGGGCATTTCCTGGGAAAAGAGGGATTGGGATGAGAGCAGATCCTCTCAAGGGGCATTTCCTGGGGAAAAGAGGGATTGGGATGAGAGCAGATCCTCTCAAGGGGCATTTCCTGGGGAAAGAGGGATTTAGGATCAAAGCAGAACCCTTGAGGAGGGAGGAAAAAAAGGGATTTGGGATTAAAACAGAACTCCTCAAGGGGCATTTCCTGGTAAAAGAGGGATTTAGGATCAAAGCAGAACCTCTCAAGGGTTATTTCCTGGGGGAAAGAGGGAACTGGGATGAGAGCAGATCCCCTCAAGAATTATTTCCTGGGGAAAAGAGGGGTTTGGGGTCAGGGCAGAGCTCCTTGATGGGCATTTTGTGAGGAAAGAAGGATTAGAGTAGAACCCCTCAAGGGTTATTTCCTGGGGAAAGAGGGATTTAGGGTAAGGGTAGAGCTCCTCAAAAGACATTTCCTGGGGAAAAGAGGGAATTGGGGTCAGAGCAGATCCTCTCAAGGGGCATTTCCTGGGGAAAAGAGGCATTGGGGTGAGAGCAGATCCTCTCAAGGGGCATCTCCTGGGGAAAAGAGGGATTAGGATGAGAGCAGATCCTCTCAAGGGGCATTTCCGGGGGAAAAGAGGGATTTAGGATCAAAGCAGAACCTCTCAAGAGTTATTTCCTGGGGAAAAGAGGGATTGGGATGAGAGCAGATCCTCTCAAGGGGCATTTCCTGGGGAAAAGAGGGATTGGGATGAGAGCAGATCCTCTCAAGGGGCATTTCCTGGGGAAAAGAGGGATTGGGATGAGAGCAGATCCTCTCAAGAGTTATTTCCTGGGGAAAAGAGGGATTGGGATGAGAGCAGATCCTCTCAAGGGGCATTTCCTGGGGAAAAGAGGGATTGGGATGAGAGCAGATCCTCTCAAGGGGCATTTCCTGGGGAAAAGAGGGATTGGGATGAGAGCAGATCCTCTCAAGGGGCATTTCCTGGGGAAAAGAGGGGTTTGGGATGAGAGCAGATCCTCTCAAGGGGCATTTCCTGGGGAAAAGAGGGGTTTGGGATTGGAAAAAAGGGATTTTTTGGAGCAGAACAGAGCCCCTCAAGAATTATTTCCTATAGGAAAGAGACATTTGGGGTCAGGCAGATTTCTAAAGGGCATTTCTTGGAAAAGAGGATTTAGGGTCAGAGTAGAGACCCTCAAGGGGCATTTCGGGGAAAAGAGGGAGTCAGAACTAGCTCAGAACCCCTGGAGATCCCACAGTAGGATCAGGAACTTTCCTGGGAAAAGCAGGGAGTCAGGAGCTCAGAATCCAGCCCAGAACCCCCAATGTCCCAAAGGAGGGCCAGAGCCCCTGCTCACCTGGAATCTTCTCCAGGCGCTCCTGTGCGGCCCAGCCGTCCCGTGGTTCCGTCCTTTCCGTCCTTCCCATCCCTCCGTCCCTTCCCGGCCATCCGGGAGCTTCAATGTGATGCAGAGCTGGGGGCGCAAGGGGAGGTGGGAGACCCCAGAACTCCCAAATCCCAAACCCAGAGCCCTCCAAACCCTCAGAGCCTCGTAGCCCATTTCTTTGCAGGCCAGAGCACCCCCAGCCTCAATTTCTGACACCCCCTAGCCCCACTGGGGGCCCCAGCTCCATTCCTTTCCCTCTAAAGCCCCAGCCCCACTCCTCAGCTCTCTAAAGGCCAGATCACCCCAATCCCCCACTCAGGGCCCACAGCCCCCTCTGGCCCCATTTCAGCCTCATCCCCACTCCCTGCCCCTCAGAGAGGCCCAGGCACCCTCCCACCCCCTCAGGCCTCTCCATCCCGCTCCCTCACCCGCCCCCACAGGTCCCTCTGCCTCTCCCCGCCTCGCCGGCCCCTCCCCGGCTCCCCCGGCTCCTTGAGGGGGTCTCAGCCCCCCCAAATTCCCCCAGAGACCCCCAAATTCCCCCCGGGCCGCGCCCCCTCACGCTGCGCTGCTGCTCCGCCGCCGTCCGCCAGAGGGCGGGGCCCGCCGCGCGCCCGTTCAAACCTCGGCCGCAGCCAATCAGCGCGCGGCACCGC